>CAJNOL010001202.1:0-18765 GCA_905250125.1 Rotaria sordida | reverse complement strand
CTACATATGTTGTAGATAATAATGTGCCCGTACAATATACAGTTGGCATTAGCCTGGTTTCGGTTGCAAATCATTCAAAATATTGTTAAGTTAGAAAAAATAATTCCTCTTCGATTAGCAAAGCGACAGTATTTGCATATTGTTGATTTTTTCAGTAACTGAAATACTTTATTTTTATCATGTCGTATTTGCCAGTGCTATTATGTTTTTTCTCTTTTGTACGAATGGATCTTTTTATCACATACGTTTATTTTTTAAATAAACTATCAAGTGATTGAAATATATTTTTAAAATATACACAATCAAAAAAGCTAATCATCACGACAATGTGAAGCTAACTTTTTCAGAAAATAATTAATTCGGCTATTATTTTTTCGAATGCAAGTTCAGTTAAAATCACTTGAAATCAGACACATAGTATACTTTTTTCAATACTAAATATTCGACTTAATTTCCTATACCTATAAAACTATTACCAACGATACTTGAATACAGTGGCTACCTTTACTCAAACTTGCATCGATAGAGTGTCCAGTAAGTCATGCAACAGATACACTAAAAATTGAATATCTCTATTATAGCTCGACCAAACGAACTCATTTCTTTACCAAGGATAAAGGCATGTTCACACTCCAAATTCATACAGACAAGGTCAGTGAGAACCTTTATTAAATACCATTATTGACCTCAACAAGAAAATTTTATTTGTTCACAGAGAGGAAAAGAAAACAATATGCTCACCATAGGTTCTCACTAATCTCGTCCATACAGGTTTGGAGTGTGAACATACGTCTATTTTTGGTAAGAAAATCAACTCGTTTGCTCGAGCCGTAATGGAGATATTCAATTTTTAGTGTGCATGTTTTATGACTTACTGAACACCCTATATACTAGTATTTCGTTGTTGATTTAATTCAAATGATAAATATCAGTCATCATGAATCAAAGAAACAATATACTGTTACTAAAAGGATATGAGTGTGACCGCGGATGTTTGTATAATAGTTTGCCTTATCTAAACATAAACCTACAGACGCTGACACCCACACACTATAAAGAGTAATATCTCCGATCGAATAAAATAGTAGGTAAATGAGAATTATTTTTGTCTATCTGAAGAGTGTAATTAAGAATCACAATGAAAATCAACAAAATAAGACAGATAGGACAATTTCAACATCCTGACAATTCTTACACTTGATATTATTGATTTTTTTTTTCTACGAATATATCGAAACAAATATTTCTAAAACAATAATGAAAGATTTAAGGATGGAATTCCATAATAACAGAACAAATATGAAAAAAATATGTTTGAAAACAAAAAAAGGATTACTTTTATAGAAATATCAAGGATAAAGCATTTTTGTCAGTAAAATTATGAATTTTATTTTTGTCAATAAAAACTTACAACTTTCCTTTATCCTCAAAAAAAGAGCAGCTCATTAGAGTAGATTTGACGGTAACATTCTATTCTTTCCTCTTTAGATACTATTTAAATGCTATAGAAATACATTCTTTGTTTTCTGAAGATCGTTATTTAATCACTGTGATAAACTTATATTTATTCCATAAAATCTCTACATCAAGTTTGTTTTTGCGTTAAATCATTTTATAAGCGAGAAAAAGCAAAAGATATGAAGATATAGAATTAGTTTTTAAAGACAAAACTCTTGCTTGTAAACGCACACATCACCAGTGTAACCATTTGGATTTCCTTACTTACCAATAGAAACATTTTGAACCTATGATTATTATATCTTTCAATAGATACTAGATACATTCTATATAACATGACTGAAACTAATAGCTAATCATTATGTAATGATATACAACAGTACACAAGAAAATAGATTAGTTTGGAAATTTTCTCGTTCTTTGTTACATAATTTCACATCAATTCAATCTCTATATCAATAATATGAATGGGAAAATATAGTGATGTACTGAAACTACTAACTTGGTACAATATGTATGTATAAAAACTTCAAATTTTCGTTTCTAGCTATAAGAAAAAGTCAATACTTCAAAATGATGAAAAATCATGAAAATAATCATTTTATACTGAATACTGGTATCTTGTGATCTTAATAAAACCATGGTACTGATTGAAAATCGGTCGGATTTTTCCACTAAATGTGCTAGGGTATTGAAGTCTTGAATCGAAGAAGTTTTAACTTGGCTACTAGAAATCACTGTAAATGTGAAAGATTTGCAATAGAACTATCCTGTAATTCAATTCAAAGGACGCATTCATTGTACTGTAAAATAATTGTTTCACTGTTATGATATCAATGTTAAAATTAGATATAGGATAAATCCAAATCTTTCAGGATTCGATAGAGTTGTTGATGATGATGATGTTAGTGTTTGTCTCTTCGTTCGTATTCCGAATCACACGTACACACCATATCCACACCCTTATCTACTATTTCACATATTGTCTTGTTGCCTTAGATGTCAACATCGAAAAGAGAAATGTCATTTATTTTCTTCTTTTGTTTGTATCGATCTAGAGTGTATTTTAAATAAGATTTTTTTTTCATCGATACAAATTGACTAAAAACATCAACATAGGATATTTGATTATATTGACAATGGTTGTTTTTTGCTTATCTATAATGAAATATGTTAATGTATATAAAATGAATTTATCAAGTAATAACAACTAAATATATAGTGATAAAATAATCGAAAATTATTTAGCTAAGATGTTTTAAAAGCTTTATTAAAATAAAAAGAAAAGAGCGATCATTTATGTATGATCGTCTAAGACCAATTTGGAATGACTGAAATAACTAATTGGAAACATAACTATAAAAAAAGTCAACAAAGGACTTTTGATCAAAAGAATCACATGAAGAGAAAAAGCATGATACACTCTATTCGGAAAGATTGAATAGAAAGAATCGAGATATACTTTTCTTTCATGAATGTCTATTTGACTAGGAAGAATATTTATCATTGAATTTATTTGTTGACACGTTTTCCATCTTTTGTTGTTGATGATGATGGTAATGATGTTGCACCTTGAACAGATCTTTCATTACCTAAAATGAACCAAAAAAATTAATTAATATTTACTTCTTTAATTCATTTTTTTAAAGACTAATCGGGAAAATAAATTTGTTGGTTTTTCAAAACTAATGATTAAATTTAAACAAGCAAAAAAAATGATAGAGTCATTTGTGCTAAATTGTGTTCCCGGTTGAACGATGCATTTTATCGAATATCTTACCGCGAATAATACTACTGTTGTTGAACCGTTGAATAGTGATGAGGAACATAAAGTAGCACAAACTGATAATGTATGTTATTGCAATACAAAGTTTATCAAAAAGCCAAGCAGCATGAATATTTGCCGTTTTAGCTAGACAATAAACCAAGCACAATCAAACACAAAAACCAACCAATCAAAGCAAAAGCAAAGCATACTATTATTTACTCACCTCCTTCAATGTTTCCTGATGAACCTGTACAAGATTTAAAAGCAAAACAAGATTATTTATTATTGTTTTAGTTGAATATGAATGATATCTAACCTTGTTGATTCGATGTTGTTCGAGGAAGATTATCGGATGATGAAGCAGAACTTTCAGTCACTGTTTTTCTTATTACAGTCGGTCCAGCAAATTGGCCTGTGCCTAAAAGAATATTTAAAAAAAAAATAAGTTCAAGATAAAATATGTTCTATGATTTGTTAACCTTGTGTATGAGTAGTAACAATTGTTGATTTAACTTTCCAACCAGGTGTTGCATGTTGTTCTTCAGTTGAAGTATTTGAATCAGCTAATTGTCTATTTAATAGAAGAATAAAATCTATTTAAATTATAAAATAAAAAGAAAACAAACTGAGGAATTTGAGTAGTTGTTGGAACTTCTTTAGTTGGCTTTCTAAGAATACTAGTTGGTTTGTCAGGTGTTGATTGTCTTTCGGGTGTTGTTTGTTTTTCATGTGATGGATGATATTTTGGTGGAACATGAGCTATATTACGTTCAAGTTGTTCTTGAATATGTGAATATGAATCTCGACCAGTATAATCAATATGACCAGTTTCCCATGCTCGACGATGTTCTGCTGAACCGAGTTGAATTGTATCATTATTTGATAAATTATTATTATAAGATGAATCAATTAATTGACCCTATATTAATAAATTATTTTTAATATTATTTATTCAAACAATATTTTATCACTGTTTTGCTTATTTTATAAAAAGAAAAAAAAACAAAGATTAATTTGTGTAATCTTCACTTTTTAATAAAAAAAAAAGATTTGATTTTTAAAAAAACCTCCTTATGAATTGTGTTCATATTTCTACGTTGCTTGATCGATAACTTTATTTAAAATGAAAATACATGCAAGATTTTATGGGTTTCAAACTTTTCAAATAAAAAAAACAAACAAGATGCTGGATATTAAGCAAATCATTTAATGAATAAAAAATATTTATATCGTTTATCATCAAAATTTTATTTAAAAATTTTAAAAATAAATCTGAAGTTTTTATATATTTATTTAAAGTAATCTCGCTATCTTTTGTAAAAATTTTCATTAATAAAATAATAAATTGGATAGTTAATTAAATAAAGGAAAATTTTTTTAGTTCTGTTTATTCTCATATAACGCAAAGAAAAGAAAAGAAAAAAAAATTGTATTACCTGTGGACTAATCGATGATTTGTTTATGAAATCGGTTTGCTGAAGCGATAAGGGTAAACACACCATGCAAATAAGCAAATAAACAAATGAAAAAAAAAACCCTACTTGGTTAAAGGTTGATAATAGTGGCCAAACTTGTTGATACATTATTCTCCACCATGAAAGAAGAAAATCTCTTTGAACATCACTTTGTCCTTCTAAATTTCCTGATAATTGTTCATTTTCTGGATTATATGTTAATTGCCATGGTTTTAATGCACCAGCAAAATGAATAATACGAATTTCATTACGAAATCTATTTGAAATTTTTGTGAAAAATTAATAAATAGATTAATATATTACCTTGTAATTGCTGGTAAATATGAATAAAATGCATTTGATGTCACATTATAAGTAAATGGTAAATGTCGAGATATATCAGATGAACGCCAATTTGAAAAATATTCATTTAAAAGACCTTGATCACCACCTTTAATAAAATAAATAAAATAAAATCTTTTTATTAAGAAGAAAAAAAAAAGCAAACAAACCATCAAATGAAGCATCTTTTCCCGATACAACTTGCATTAATTTTGTATATGTTTCTTTTGATGGACGATAAACAAAAACTCCTGAATTAAAACAATCTGGCCAACCAGCATCATGTGCAGCAGAAAATTCTTCTCTTTCAAATAAATCATCTATTTGACGTAAAACAAGACAATCAGCATCCAAAAAAACACATTTTGTATATTGTTCTAAAAGCCAACAATTTATTTTTGTAAATGTTATTCCAAGTTCTGGACGTAATAATAAACGTAAATGTTCACTATCACGTGAATCTAATTCTTCAACAAGAATAACTTCATTAAAAGTTTTTTCTAATATTTCTCTATATAGAATAAAGATAAAATTTAAAAGAAAAAAGTTTTTTTTTATTTTTATTTTATATAAATAATAACCTTAATGGAGCAGATAAATTATTTGATATAAGAGCAACTAATTTTCGTTGTGTTCCAACCGATTGAATTGATTTAGCAAGAACAAGTGCTCCAAGTGCATAGCTATCGTTTGTTACTAATGTTACAAATGCTTCAGACGACATTTATTTAAATAGACACTTCAACAATTGACTAATATTCAACTAAGAATATAATAACTACTCTCTACAATAGAAAGATATCTTACTTTTTTTTCGAATAATAGTTATAAACAAAATAATCTGTCTATCGAATTTATAGTGCGTGTTACTAGGGAGAAAGTGCATATTTTTTTTTTGCTTGTTCGTTGACGTGCCTGGTAGAAAAGGTTTATAAAAAAAAAAGCGCCCTCATTGCCCTTTTATATAGTTTCTCAAACTGTATTCACTTTGTTATTTTTCATCGAGAAAAAAAAAAGCTAAAATAAATATTAATTCTCTATTTTGATATTGAATAAGATAAGATTTTTTTGGAAAAATTTGATAAAAACAAACATTCTATTATGTTATATAAACATAAAATATATGTAAATAGTGAACTAATAGTAAAAGAATTTTAAGAAAAGAAAAGAAAAACAAAACAAGAAAATCGAATCAATCGAGTTTTATTTTATAAAGAATAATTAAAATTAAATATTTTTGATATTTATTTTTTTCTAATATTTTATTTAACTAATAAATATATGTTTAGATCCTCATAATAGATTATTTATTAAGATAAAATGATTCGAAATGATAGATGTCATTATAATTAATTGTGATTTTTCTACGTTTATCTCATTAGTAAAAATCTAAGACCAATCAAAAAAAAAAATGAAACTATTCTCATTATCATTATAATAGAAGAGTATCAACTCGTCTATTCTTTTCTAGGTGGACCTTGAACTTTCAAGGTTATCTTTTGTTATCTATTCATCTATTCATCTTATTATTTTAGTATTCAAACAAACATTAATAACCAACATCAAATTAAAGAAAAGATAAATCTTTTTTTTTTTTGATTTATTTCTAGATAAATTTATTTATTTTCATCACTTTTATTGTTTAATAAATAAATACTTAATTCATATCAAAAGTAATGTTGAAGATAGTTTAATTCTCTATAGAAAATTCGAAAAAAATTCCTTTCTGTATGTAGTGATAATAAAAAAAGAATTGTTTATTTTGCTTCAAAATTTCAATATAGAACTATTTGCTATGGTATGTAATGATAGCAGTAACGAAAAAAATGCGTATGAAAATTTTTTTGAATAAATTTTAATAGAAACATGATAGAGAACTGCAGTTTTCACCATTCGAAAAAGGATATGAAGATACATCAAATCGTATAATACTAAGCTTACAGAAAGAAACTTTTCTCAACCTTTCTATAGAGAATAAAGCTATCTCCGATACTAATTTTGGTATAATCTAAATATGTTTATATTTGTTTACATCATAAAATCGATATGAAATGAATCATTTTATATTTGATTGATTTAATCTTAGAAAATTTTTATACGAAAACATGTTTGAATAATAAAAATAAATATAAAATGATTCATATTAAAGAATATTTTTTATATCGAGGTTTTTTTCAAATAACTTTTTTGATTGAATTGATCGAAATAATAAAAAACTCATTTTTTGCCTTTCGATGAATTAATTTATATATAATTGAAATATTTGATCATTAATTGATAGTTAATTATTTTATTATTGATAATAAAGAGGAAAATTTGAATAATTCTATAAATGAAATATGTTTTTTACCGTTGAAAATAATAATAAAATAAAATATAATTTAATAAAAAGATTTTGATTTTCTTTAGATAAATAATTAATTGAAAAGACAATTTATGAAAATTAATTTCAATAAAGATTTATTTTAGAAATAAAAATATTATTTATTCAATTGATTAACTATTTATTTTCAATTCAGTTTAAAGTAAAAAGTTTTTTTTTTGTTCGAACGATTTTTTTTTCTTAAAGGATTATTTTATTTTAGTCTGTTATGATTATAGATTTGAATTTAAGATGGAAATCTTTTAGGAAAATAAAACAAATTTTTCATTTGAATAAAATAAAAAAATGTAAAGAGAAAAACGATTTTTCACGTTCTTTTTACAGAAATAAATTCAAAATTCTTTTCGAAACGGATTTTATCATCCATAAGCAGATGCAAATTTTAAAAGTCTTTTGTTTTTTCTAAATATATGAAAATAAGAATTATTCTTAATACATAAAACAATATTATTTCTCTTAAATTAATTCAATTTTCTCAAAAAAAAAAATCTACGTAAAACAAATGAAATTTCCTTATGTAATTGATTTAAGATTATTAATATGATTTATTATTTTAAATAGATCAGATTGGATCTCTTACTTCATTGAAAATCTTTACTCATAAGGATTCTTTTTTTTTTTTTCTACTTACTCAATTTATTTGATCAAAAGGGGAACAAACTGACTTCTACGATGAAAATCCATAGACATCACTTGAATACCTTAACCATATGAATAATCAATGGAAATCGTTTTAAATTATCGGAAACCATCTGAACCCATTAGAAATCATAGAAAATCTCCAATAATAAAATAAAAAATAGATCCCTGATTTCTATCGATTTAATTAATTTTGAATAATTGTCATAAAGAAAGTAATTTGTTTCCAATTGAGTTTAAATATTGAAAAATTGAATAAGTTAACTAACATTAAATTGACTAATCTTTTCGAAATATTTATTTATTGAACTTCGACAAAAATATATCTAATAAGGTGAGGAAAAAGTTTCTATTAAATTGATGCACGATCAATTTATAGTTGATTATTCTAGGTGGAACCTGATAGACCGTTGACCCTCCAAAGATTGAGTCCATCGTTTTGAACTTTGAAATAACCTCTACTGAAGAGAACGTTTTGATAGAATAATCTTATCAAGAGCATTTTATGAAATTTGATGACCGTTGCTCCTGTAACATTTTCTTTCGTACGAATCTTTGTTACGATAACAAGAAAACAAATCCGAAGTAATAAAGCAGTAAAATAAAATGTAGACTTTGTCTTGTCAATATGACCGATGGACTTATCTCAGGTGAAACAATTGACTTATCTATTTTTAATGAATAAATTTCTAAGAATAAAATAAATTATTTTCAATCAATGAAAATAAATTGAATTATTTATATATTAAATATGAAAAAAGTCAATATTTGAAATCTAAGATTTAATTATAAAAATGAAAATGTCTTTTATATATTTTAAAAAAAAAAAAGAAAATATTTTCAGATATGAAATCTTCATTGTCAATATTTCGTTTATTTCAAATAAATAATATAATTCGTCGATATGCATCAAATGAATTATCTTCATCAATGGATTTTGAAACAGCAAAATCTCGTTTAGAATCATCATCTGTTCAAGTTGATAATGAAACTAAATTGAAACTTTATGCTTTATATAAACAAGCAACAACAGGTGTTTGTTCAACATCAAAACCTGGTTTAACTGATTTTGTTGCTCGTGCTAAATGGACAGCTTGGTCTTCATTAGGAAAAATGAATCAACAAGATGCACAAAAGCAATATATTCAAACTGTTCAACAATTAGTTTCTTCTTCAACATCAAACAGTTAGGGTTTTATTTTTATTTTTATTTTTATAAAAAAAAAAAAAGAAATAATTTATTTTAGATCAAGTTAATTCAACATCTACAAGTGAAGAAACAACAAATGAAAAAGGTCAATCAACAGAAGAACATGTTGAACTAATAAAAAAAAGTCCATCACATTGGGAAATTGTACTTAATAGACCAGAAAAATATAATGCTATAACACGACCAATGTATGAACGTATTATGGAAATATTTGATCAAGCTACTCAAGATAAACAATTAATTCTTATTTCATTTACTGGAAAAGGAAAATTTTATTCAGCTGGAACAGATTTAGCAGATTTTGCTAAAATGGCTGTAAGACTTTTTTTTAATTTCAATTATTATTTTAAAAAGACTTTTCATTTATACAAAAATATATTGCAATTTCTACAGATAATTAAAACAAAATCAAACGCGACTTTTTCTTTATTCTTTATGTTACTTCGAACGAACTATGAAGTTAAAATCGAGATTGATTTCATCGAGTTTTATTCAATTAAAATCTATTTTCATCCTCGTTTTTATTTAAAAAATCGAAAGAAAAAAAAAAACGAATAATTTCAAATATCTTTCTAAGCGAAAAAATGTCTTTTTCTCTATAAAACATTTTATTTTGTAAATATTGAAAAATAATTTTCATAAAAATGAATTATAGAAAATATTCATATTTATCAAAATTGATCTTAAACGAATTCAAGAGAAATTGATAAATCTCACTTAGAAGTATGATTTCGAAATATTTTATTATATTTATCGAGTTTTCAAATTTTAATAAGGGAGATCAAATCAATATTATCGAACTCGAATATAAACAGTATTAACGAGTGAGATGAAGTGTACTTCACGAAATTTTTCGACTGATTAAGAGAATTAGCATAAATTTTCGAACAATTGATTTTACTCGGAATTATTATGGGACTCATTGATTGACAGTTATATTAATAAAACTTGAGAAAGCCTCAAAATAATGTTTAGATGAGGTTTACTGCACAAAAAAAACCATCGACATTAGACGTTAAATTTATTCCGGATACAGTCAAAGAAAGAATCAGCATTTTTATAGAAAATAATTGTCTCATTAGTTGTTTTTGATCAAACTTATTCAAGTTATCAAAGTCTTAGGAAGAGATACAACCATATTTTCATAACTCCTTTATTTAAAAAATTTTAACAAGAACTCAATCATTTCCCAACGATTTATGCGAGATTCTTGATTCCTAATTTAATTTGTTGAAGGTCCTCTCAACTTTGATGTTGTACTCAAAATCTTGAATAGGAAGTTTTTAATGAGGAGCATTTTTTTGCTGGTCATAACATATATTGTCTAGATGACAATACAATTGATTTGAAAACGTCATACTGTCAAATAGAACAAAGTAAACATCAGCTAAATTGGACATCTTTATGACAGAAAAAAGTCACTGAAAAACAACAAGGAATCAATTGTAAAAGAGATACGATTAGAGATTTTTGTTTTTTTTTCTCTGGATTTGCTAGTACAACTGCTTCTATTCAAAGTTTATTTCGAAATCTTCACTAAAAAAAACACTGTTAACTTATGAGTAGAACAAAATTTCTGAGGGTAAGTTGGAAAAAAAAGCATAAAATTCAGTTTGAAATTCATTGTTTCATATTAATCGATTGAAAAATGACGAAAGATATTTTTTATCGAAAAATTTTTCGATTCATCGATTAGAATTGATAAATTCGATCTAATAAAATGAATTATTTTCTAATAACTAGACATCATCAACAAATTTAAAAGAATCAGTTGAACTTGGTCGAATATTATTAGAAAAATATATTGGAAAATATATTGATTTTCCAAAAATTCTTATTGCATTTATAAATGGTCCAGCAGTTGGTATATCAGTGTCAACATTAGGATTATTTGATGGTGTATATGCATCATCTAATGCAACATTTTCATTACCATTTACTCGAACAGCTCAATCAGCTGAAGGTTGTTCATCATTGACATTTCCATCATTAATGGGTTCACTTCATGCTAAAGATATTCTTTTATTTGATCGAAAATTAACAGCTGAAGAAGCTCAACAACGTGGTTTGGTTACAAAAATTATTGATCAAAATTTATTTGAAGAAGAAAAAGATAAAATTTGTCAACATATTTTATCATTACCTCATGGAAGTCTTTTAGCAAGTAAATCATTAATGCAAAAATGGACTAAAGAAACTTTTCATCGTGTTAATTCTTATGAAGTTGAAAATTTAAAACAACGTTGGTTAACAGAAGAGTTTGTTCAAGCTATGATGACATTTGTTAGAGGAAGAAAAAAAACAAAATCATAAAAACAACAATATTAGACTAATTTTTTTTTGTCTTTTAATCATTTTTTTTTTCAATCGTTATTTTTTGATTTCTAGATAAAATGTTTTCTTCTCCATCATCATTAAAAGAAGATGAATCATTTTCTTCTCATCAAAGATATTATTTTGGTCCAAGTCGTCTTTTAACAAAACGAATTCATATTAAATCTAATAATGGAACATTAGATTTTACAATAACTGGTGGAAATGATCATCAACCTATTCAAGTTACTTCTGTTGTTTGGGCTTCACAAGCTTATTTACAAGGAATGAGACCTGGAGATCAAATTATTTCTATTAATGGAATTTCATTTCAACAAAATATTAATTATGCACAAGCTCTTCAAGTTTGTTTTTCTTTTTTATATATTTATTTTATTAATCACTTTCACAATAGTGATCAATACATTCTACCTTCTCTTTTTTGTGAAACATGATTTCAAAAAAGTGTTGAAGTATATTAACTAGAAATTTGGACCCACTCATTACAGACCGTGACAAGGATTTCTAATGCATGATCATCGGTTATGTATCACTAAGCTGTCATGAAAGTATATAAACTGGTTTCGTTTTGAGTTCTAGAGGATAAGTAAAATTTAATGAAAAATAGATTTGCAGATAGATCGAATAAAATAATATTCTGGTGATTAGTAACAACAGTTATATTGTGTTTCACATTTTAATCCCTCAGAGATTGTGCGACACAGCTTTTTCAATACAGTATGGCTAATTTTATTTACACAAAACTATGAGATATGCAAACCCTTTTAAGTGATAGACTGTCTTATTTGTTATTTAATATATATATATTTTTCTTTCTATCGTCCAGTAATATAGAACCTTTTGAAGTGTTCTCTTTTATTCTACTACGACATCAGCAGAGATGGACAGCTCCACCGTTCTGATGAATCGCTCCGGACTCGGAGCTGCCTATCTCTGGATATCAGTATTTATATGTTTTGCTTTGTCTTAATTTATGCTAGTAGTGGCTAAAATTTGTCAAGACTTTTTTAAAAATTTTGTTAGTACCGATAAATTTTTAAATGTAGAAAGAGGATGATGATTATAGAGAATGTATAGACAAGAAATTCGATAAGAGAATGCTTGAACATTGAAGATTATCTCAAAAATCTACACTTTATCTTTCATACCGACGACGGCAACACGATCTTCGTAGACGTTTACCCAAGATAAATTCTAGTAGTTAAATGATACTGTTTCAGTGTCAATGTTTGTTTGTTTTCGGGGTTTGACAATGAAAATTCTTTACGTATAAAATGATAAATTATCGTTTTCTAAGTAAATTTATGAATTAATCTTAATAAAAAAAAAGAACAAAAAAAACAATCTATTGTTAAGATATTACATTCTGCAAGTGAACTTGATATAATAATTCGAACACTTCGTGTAAATGCTGTTGATGCAACATTATATGATTGGTATGATCCAATGCAACAGTGTTCAACATCTCCACCACCTGGAAATTATCTATCAATAGATGCTCAATTACCTTATTTTGAAAGAACAGTTTGTTTATTTAGGTTGAACTAATATAAGAAAAAATCTAAGATTTATTAAAAATTTAGGTAACAGTTTTGGTTGAAAAAGGTAAACGTCTTGGTTTAGTAATACGTGGTGGTGCTGAATATGGTCTTGGAATATTTATATCAGGTGTTGATAAAGGTTCTCTTAGTGATCAAGCTGGTCTTTGTATTGGTGATCAAATATTATCTGTTAATGGAATTGATTTTCTTCATATAACACATTCTGATGCTGTTCAATTATTAAGAAATATTGATAAAATGTCATTTCATTTAAGACAAATAAATAAATTACCTAAACCAAAAGATAATATTCAAAAAATAAATTCAATATCAACTCGAACAAGTCCTCGAATATTTCAAAAAAAATTAGATAAAAATAAATCTCAATATAATGTTTCATCATCATTATCAAATTATTTAATTAATTCAAAAACAAATTTTTTTCAATTAATTATTGATAAAGATGATCAATTTAAAATCAAACATCTTATTTATCAATATGAACAAAATCAAATTCATATTGATCAATTAATTAAACCTTTATTAGAAATTTTAAATAAACAATATCAACAATATAGAGTAAATTTCTTTATATATTTTACCTTTTATTTTTTTTAAATCTAAAATAAATCTCTATTATTTAAGAATGAAATAATTGAATCAATTAGAAGATTTATTCGTCCAAATGATCTTGATCGTTTTGATATTAATATAATAAAAGATGATTTAAATACTTTAAAGGTTAGTTAGACTTATTTTAAATAAAATAAAATGTCCAAAAAGATAATATTCCATTCTAGTAATAAAAAAAAAAAAAACATATAAAACAGGTAAAAAAAAAAGCAGATGATATATGACATGTGTGTGTGTGTGTTTGTATAGCTCTTTTGTGTTTTTTTGCCGATATTGCTTTATGTTGTGTAACTAAACAACTTACAATCTTTTTCACTGAAAAACAAAAAAAGCAAACTAACGTTATCTTTAAAAAATAAAATTTAAATTTTGAATTTGAAAATAAAAATTTCTTGTATTTTAACTAATTTTAGTTATCTCATGAACGTCTTGTTCGAAGTTCTTTATCACCAACACGAATGTCACTTCAACCACCAATTAATAATATGGTTTGAATTGATTGAATTTTTCTATTTTTAAGTTCTTGAAAAATTTTCTTTTTTGTTAGTCGAAATCAGTTGAAAATTTATCAATTGAAAAAGATCAAGGTTTAATTCGTCCAAAATCTTTATTATTAAATGAACAAATAAAAAAATCATTTGATGAATATTCTCCAAAAATTCAAAGAAAATTTTCAACTGAAAATAAAAATAGTTCAATGAATAATTTATCTGAACATAGAAATTCATTAAGAAAAACAAAAAGTCTTCATAATGTTGATAAACAAGAACAATATTTATCATTAAATAAATCTCGATCTAATTTAACTATTGAACAAATGAATATTATTGAAAATTTTCTCAAAGTAAACAAATTTTTTTCATAATAAATCAAAATTAAATAATATATTAATAGGATTATTCATCACCTTATCCATTAACAATTCATAAAGTTCGTTCAACATTAGGTGTGGCTATTGAAGGTGGTTTTCAAGATAGAATTCCATTACCAAGAATTGTTTATATGCAGGTTTTTATTTACTTTTATTTAAACATTTTTCAAACTCATCAAAAATTAAATATTAACATAGACAAACATAATTATTCATATATCTTAACTAGAACTCAACTTTTTGTCTTTCACTGAAAGTATTTCTGAGAGAAAAATTTATTTCTTAGTATGAATAGCAAGACAAAAAGAAAATCGAGTTGATTCCATTAATATTTTTATATTAGTTAATTATAATAATTGAATGAATTTATTTTTCAATCAAACATCATTAACTAATAGGATTTATTTTTATAAAATTCTTCTCCTATAATGTAGATTCGTAAAAGTCTGAGTTTCGTCGTATCCACTCCTTCGTTCTCTTCAAGTCCTGATGAAATTATTATTTTTTTTCTTTCAATAGAGAATCTCAAATATTCCGATGGAGAAGATTACTTATGATTCTTCCTGTAAATCTACTAGTTTTTTTTCTATATAATTAGAGTAACAACATAGGCATTCCTAAGACAGAGAAGATGTTACAGGAAAAAAAAAATTTGATTTATTCAGTCAAAAAGGTAAGCAAATATGCATATATGAATTGTACTAAGATTTTTTTATTCTGTTATTTGAAATAAATGTAAAAAATGTAATTATTTGTATTGATGAATAAATGAATTATATTTGCTTTTGTTATTAAGCCTGATGGTTG
This sequence comes from Rotaria sordida, assembly GCA_905250125.1. Taxonomy (NCBI): domain Eukaryota; kingdom Metazoa; phylum Rotifera; class Eurotatoria; order Philodinida; family Philodinidae; genus Rotaria; species Rotaria sordida. Next base: position 3,325 of record CAJNOL010001202.1, on the reverse strand, counting down.
TGCATATGTATCAAGTGGTCTTCGTGTTGGTCATGTTATTGTTGGTTTAAATGGATATTCAATGAAAGGTTTATCACATCGAGAAGCTGCTTTATTTATAGCATCATCATTTAAAGATAAAAATACATCACGAATGGATTTATTAGTTGTTGAACCATTAATCGATGAACAATAATATTTCTTTTCATCGTTTTTTTTGTTTTGTTTTGTTCTTCTCAGGATATATCTTTTGCTTTTTTTTGCGCTTATGTATATAGATATATGAAATGAGTTCTGATTGAACAGTTAATTTGTGTAGAATAAAATGATATTGTAAAAGGCAAATAATATAGATTCTATCGAGTTTTTGTTTATCTATATGTAATATGATCTATTTGATTAATTATTTCAATTTGAAATAAAATTTTAGTTCTATGATTTGAAAATAAAAGTAATTTATGACTTATTGAAAAATGAAAATAGTCTCTTGTGAGTTTTCTTTTTATTTAAAAAATAGTTATAGATAAATGAATGAAAAAAATTCTTTAATATATATATTAATAAATGATTTATTTGTTAAATTATTATTAACATTAATATCATCAATAAATTGGATATTCTTACTAATATCATTAATTATTTATTTTTGTTTAATATTAAAAGAAAAAACTGATTATGAGAAATATTCAATTGATTATATATCATCAATAATATATATTTTATTTCATTATATATTATTTACATTATCCTATGCAGAAATTCTTCCATGGGAAACAGCTATTGTCTTTGTTTTAATTATTTTAATTATTTATTATTATAGAAAATTATGTTTAATAACAAATAAATCATATATTTATTGGTAAGATTTATTTTATTTAAGAAAAAATTTAAAAAAAACAAATAAAAAGTAAAAATAATAATGTTTAGTTTACCATTTGGAAAAAGTAAAGAAGAATTTGATATAAATGTAAATGTTTTAATGATAAAATATCTTTTAACAAATATTTTTTTATATATTTATATACTTCATTTATGTTTAACAACAATTTGTACACCAGATATGTATTTTAATTGGTTTCTTATTATTAAAAATTGTCGATATACATATTCGAGTTTACAGTATAACATTTTCTTTTAAATTATTTTTTATTTTTTTATTTATTTTCTTTTTTAGTTCAAGTTATACATTGTCCGGTGGAATTATTGGTTCATTTCCATGGATTATGATTTCAAGTTATTATTTATTCCACTATCTATTCAGATAAAAAAATCTCGTCTTGTTCTTTTTCCTAAATCTATCTTTTTTAAATAGATATTATTAACAATAAGCAACATCTTGTATTTTTTTTCTCTAGACTAATATTACTTTTTCTTCAAACATATTAAAAACAAAAATAACTAAATATGCCAGGTTATTCTATAGTAGATGAATAACATAGATGGTCATTGAGGGCAATATTTTTGTACTCTGTCCTGTGGATCAGAGTATGAGAGAGAGGACTCTTAACAGTTGTTATATAACCTTTATGTTACTTTTCAAATGAGTTCAAATGTAACATTATTTTCCGATTCTATAATAAGATAATGTTTGATTTAAAGATTTTTATCCAATAGTTATTATAATTCATCGACATATTATTCTCATTTTGGTAATAATCGTTTCAGTGAAAAGTGAAAATAATTGCAAAACTAAAACGTATTCAATATAAAAGAGATTTTAATATAAAATAGTTCTGAACAGAAAAAATTGTCTCATTCAATTGTAAACTAAAATGATCGCATAGAATCTATTCGAGTCAAAATCATCAGTGATGTAACATAACGAAAGCAGAATATCCTACGATAAGTGTGTGTCATCTAGAATCTCAATCTTCAAAAGAAAAATTTTGAATATAATGTTTTGTCTGCTCATCATTTATCTTTCTAGTTTTATTATCGTTCAGAAGCTCAAAAAAAAAAACCAGTTCTATTTTTCGAGAAAAAATATTGATGTTGAAATTTATCGAGTATTAAGATTTGTTGGTGTTCTATGTTGAATAAATGCTATGTAACATAAAATAGATGAATGTGGTTTTGGAAGATAGATCATAATAATAAAATTGAATATAAATAAAATACTAATCGATTAGATTTCAAAAGATATTCGAATAAAATTCCAATCAATATAAATAAGATATAAATATTTTTAAATGAAATTTCTCATGAAAATCTGGCTGGTTTATTTCTACGTAAATGAGATAAAAAAAAAGCCAACAAGTAAAATGAGTAAAAGCTTGACTAAATAAATCAAATTTATGAATGATAAATCGATAATAGAAAAATCTTTTTTTTTTAATGTTTATTGATTTAAGATAGGTTCAGGCTGTTGTTGTGCAACAGCTTCTGTTGCAATAATTGTTGTTGTTGTTGATGCTAAACGAATTTCTGAATCTTGTCTTCCAATTTCAACAAGTTCTCCGGTTATTTCTTCTAATTGAGAATTTGTTATTTGTTGTCCTTGTTGAAGAATATTCATTTTACGCTTTAAAAAAAAAATATATATGAAAATAAAGAAAAATTTGAATGTAAACAAACTTGATTTGCTTCTGTTTGTAATAAATCAACTTTATTTCTTGCATTAGTTAAAATAAGTTCTTGTTGTTGATTTAAATTTTGTTCTAAATCAGCTAATTCTTGTGCTTTTTCTTCATTTAATTGATTTACTTTCATTTGTAAATTATTTTGATATTGTTCTTGATATAATTGAGATTTCATTTGAGCTTCTAATAAAAGTTCTTTTTGTTTTTGTTCTGTTTCTTCTAAAATTTTTTTAATTATTTTTTCTGTTTCAACAGATATTTGATTTGTTCTTGTTTGTGTATATTGATCAATTTGTGAATGTGTTTTTGATAAACGATCCATTAATTGAGAAAATTGAATTGAATAATCACTTATTTGTACTGTATCTCTTGCATCATGATTGATAGATGATGATACTTCAACATTTTCTTTAGTTGTTCTTATACGTTGACCATCATTTATTGAAAATTCTTCACTATTTGATTGAGCTGACATTATCAGGACTTTTTCTTTTTAAAGTTTTATTTTAACTAAACAGTTAAACGAAATCAATTATCTATATATACTTGTAGAATTTTTTTCGTGAGATGAAGAAGAATAATAATAATAATACTGAATAACCTCTTATTATTTGCTTTTTTTTATCCTATTGAATACCTTATCTTTTATTTCAACTTTTTATATTTAATTATGTTATCTTTAGTTTTATTTGTTCTTTTATTACACATCGCTTGCATTTTTACTTTATACTTTATACTTTCGACCGAGATATGAATATCTCAGTAGA
>CAJNOL010001201.1:0-75137 GCA_905250125.1 Rotaria sordida | reverse complement strand
ATATGGATATGGGTGTGAGTGTAGGCGCCAGTGCTCTCTTGCCCAAACCCACCCATGCCCTCATCCTTACTTATAGAAATGTCTTATAACTCGGAAAAAGAGAGTGATAGAATTGTGAAACTTTCAGAGTATATAGAGGACCTTCAAGACTACCATCAAAACAATTTTCGGCTCTCTATGAGTTTCCTTGATGGAATTATGAATTTTTCTTTTTACGCTAGTTTTCGCTAAGAAAATCAGAAAACTGGTCGTAACTCTCGAAGAAAAAACCGTCGGCCGCAATTCTTTTAGGCTTTTTACCTGCTTGAGATCCCCTATCGAATGATATATAAACGAACGAAATCAGAGCGAGACACCTGGGAATATTCCCTCGTTAGAAATCATATCAATCAAAACAATATTTAAAATAGATTACCCAAAAAGTGCTAGTAGTCTCTAAATGGGGACCGGGATCCGAAAGCCTAAAATTACCGAGATCAAATCCACGCATCTCTATTTCTATTGTATTGTTCGTGCTCTTTTTAATATTAACATCCGTATGTCTTATAAGATGATCCGAAATGTAAAATTCGAAATATTCAAAAAAAAACGAATATTTTCTTTAAAAATTTTGGTCTTAGAATTTTAATTGGTTTTTTTTACCGTAAACAACCAATATGATGCACCAAATCGATCTCGACCAAATGGTTTTGAACGTATTTCAATTGATGGTTTATTAGCAACAAACTGCTTCAATGTATGATCAGAATCAAATTGTTTTTCAAATAAATTCTATAATAAAATTTTTCTTGAAAGCAATTAAGAAAAAAAGACAAAAGAAATTTATCTACTTTTAAAATTCGAAGTTTAATATCAACAGTTGATTTTGAATATCCATGTTCATCTAAGTAATCTCCATCATCACGATTAAAACGATAAGCAAACTAAATATTTAAACAAAAAAAAAAATTACTTCAACAAACCATCATTCAAATCTTTACCCTTGTTATACTTGAAACAAATTGTTCTCTTTTTATTGTTTTACCACCTAAAGTTTTTTTAAGTAAAGCAAGATGAAAATCAATAAAACGTCCACTAACTATATAAAAAAAAACAACAAAATTTTTTGAAAGAAAAAAAAAATTCATATCATTCTTACGCTTTTCTTTTTCACTTATTAGATTATCTTCAAGTATGCGTAATGGATAATTTTTCATTTTTATATATGAACGAAATCGTTCAATAAAACAAAGAATAACACCGTAATCAGGATTATTTAATAGATTTAAATGTCGTTGATCACGTTTTAAACAAGGTTTTTCTTTATCATCTTCATCTAATGATGACTCGTCATCAAAAAAATCAACACCATTTAACATCATTTCAACATCAGATTCAGTTAAAACTGGTAATGAAATAACTAATTCTTTTTGTAATATTTCTGGATCTATGAACATTGAATCATCATTTTCAGCATCCATAATTTTACCGTTTCTTGCTTTTTTTTGCCCTGTTAAACTTTACTATATGATCAATCAGTCAAATGATCAATCGTTCATTGGTTTGAACATCAAGTCTTTGTCTCATTAACGTGACAATATGTGGCACCATCTAGACGAAAAATATTTTCGAATCAATATATGTTTTTTTTATTTTTATTGATTTGACAAATTTTCGAAGTTTTTTTTCATGACCTTGAAGAAGTTATAGCATAAGAACAAAGTTTTGCTTTTAATAAGATGTCTGCAATGTGTGATAACTATTGTATTAATAAGTATATATTGAAAAGTCAGTAATGCACTTAATTTCTTGGTATATTTCAATGTATTGTATACGAGAATCAATAAATCAAAATCTTTCAAATCGAACTTGTATTGATTTAAACATTTTATCTGATATTTTTCTTGCCATAAATTTAGATCTGATGATTATTTTCATAAGTTAACAGTATTAATATCGGCAAATCGTTACCAAAGGGTGATCCAAAAGTTTCAACCTCTATCTCTAAATTGACGTTATTTTTTACAAATACATATGTAGGTTATTGTTTGAAGTATACAGCTTTGTAGAAAAATATTAAAGTTAACATCTGAAAAGAAAATTCCATTGAGACTAGAGCTCATCGGATCCGGTTTATTGAACGTGTTTAGAATCCAAACCCGCTCGAACCGTACTTAGCCGCCTCAAAGATACGAGATACTCTTTTTTTCTCGTTTTCTTGTATTCGACGACTAGTGCACCCGATACATTAGGTCCAAAGTTTTTGGATCTGGATTTGACAGGCTCCAATCGAGATCAGAAAAAGTTACGGTTCTTTTTGTTAAACACGACTAAGCATTTTACATCTTACATTTTTCCACAGAAACAAAAAATATTCTTGTAATGTCTGAGTGAAATATTAATTTCTAAATATTTTTACATGATTCGATCGAGTTCGACAAGCTCTACACGAATATGAAAATAAGAAAAAAAGACTTCTGATCCTATTTTCCAATACATAATGTGGAAGAAACTAGGCAGACTAATAAAAATTTCACATACATTGTACAAAAGTGTATATTTAAATTTCAATAAAATTAGTTAATCGACTGATAATTTCTCTATTGCCGGATGCATGATATTTTTATTAGTCTCTTGGACTATATCGAATGATATAAAAGTTTCTAGAAAACAATATTTTGTTTCAATAATATGTAAAATGTTTAATAATGATCAATCAAACAACTATAACTTTTTATGACATGCCGATGTAATTCGAACTAATATCTTTCCAGATTATAGCTTTCATATTTCTCTACAAAATTGTATATTTCAGTCACCTGTATATGCATATAGGTGTTCATATAGATAATACTACTCCTGAGCTAGCGATTCTTCGTTTGTTTGATCTTTCAAATTGCTCTTGATATAATCATTTAGCTAAAAATAACATGATGCAAGATCTGGTGAATGTGGTATTAATTCAATATCTTCTTCTGTTACTTATGTACATTATTATAGATTAGCCATTCTACTATGTACTCAAGCAATAAAACTTTCGATATTAAGTAAGTATGACATTGATTGTTGTCTACAATAATGCAAGATAAATCATATCTGAACGTCATATTTACGTGAAGTACCATTTAACAAATATGTATATAACACAAACAAACGAAGCATAACTATTTTAAAATAGTCGGTCAACGAAACAAAAGAAATTATCTTTATTTTACAACACATCAAATGTCTAAAATGTGACATACACATATGTGAATGAAATCTATAGATGATAATCGAGTAAAAATAATTCAATATATCCATGCCATACCAATATTGATATGTGTGTTCGATGGCATGATTCTTACTCAAACAGTATTATTGACACTAACTGGGAATGATATGAACGATAGACCCTGATTGCACCTAAAATCTTATGAAAATACTTTAAATATGGCATTAAAATAACCAGGAAGTTATAATCTATTATTGAATTACATTTAGCAATGAAAACCAAAAGGAACTAAATTGTGTTTTTTCACGCTTCCGTTCTTTGTTCGAGAAAATTAAAAATTTTTCCAATGGCAATCAAAGTAGAAACTGACGACGGAACTTTCCGAGGTGCTAAAACGTTTTTCAGTTCAAATTTTGTCTATAAGTAGGGGATGTATAGACTAGAAAAATCTTAAGATGATATTAGCGCAAGTTGCAATTCGGCTGAGATATCGGCTTTTTATTAAATTCTTCTGTAGGACCCCATTTTTTCGGTAAAATCAAAGTTTCAAATGTTGACCTGAAACTTTATCCATATGAAGGCCTCTACCAGACTACCTTGCCTACAAAGTTTTAGAATTTTTGGACAAATCATCTCTGAGATATGGGTATATTAGCATAAAGACACTTTTGTAGGCCCGTTATGTTATGCATGGATATTTTGAAAAATCCATATCTCAGAGATGATTTGTCCAAAAATTCTGAAACTTGGTAGGCAAGGTAGTTTGGTAGAGACCTTCATGTGGGCAACGTTTCAGACCAAAATTTGAAACTTTGATTTTACCAAAAAAATCGGGTCCTTCCGAAGAATTATTGTAAACGGTCGATATCTCAGCCAAATCACTACTTGCGCCAATATCATCATAGGATTTTTCTGGTCTATATATCCCTTAGTTGTGAACAAAATTTGAGCTCAAAAACTTTTTAGTTTAAGTGAAAGTATTTATTCATTATAATTGGTTGCCATGGAGAAATTTCTAATTCTTACAAAAAACGTACTGATTTAACTCAAATCAAATCTTTAATTGTAGATGATAGTAGAGCCTGTTATTTCATAGCTCTAGTTTGCATTCAATTTTCCCATTCAAAAAAAAAAATTTACGTAAACTATTACGTTATTCACACAAACGCCATCTGTGATCTGCATAAAAAATATACCTTTCTCAATGATGTCCTAGCCCAATAAAAAAAAAACATATTAATCATTCTCATATTTGCTTAATTTAATATAACAATGAAAATTAAATTTTTGATTTGTATATATGGTGAAAGAATTTTATATATAGATGTCAGTGGTGAGAAAAAACATATTTATTAGTAAGGTCGGAAGAAGAGAACAGAAATTTTTGTTTTCTTAGATGCATATAATAACCTGGTTTTTTTCTCTAATATCGTTTTATTTGAATTTTTTACTTTTATTTAGAAATAACTTTCATCATAATGCAACTTCAAATTAAAAATTTACATAATGAATCATTTACTGTTGATTGTAATAAGGAAGATACGGTAGATTATTTAATTAAAAATTTTAATTAATTTAAATTTCATTGTTTGTGTTTTTTTTATTATTGTTGAAGGTTAAAGTAGTCAAAGAAAATATAGCTGCAAAAAATGATTTAAGAGAAAAATATGATGCTGATTTACTCAAATTACTATGTAAAGGAAAAGTCATGGATGATGAAGATACAATTGAGTCTTTTAATATACCAAGTGATGGTTATCTTGTTCTTGTTAAACAAACACCCGGCAAACCAAAACCACCTGTATATAAATTTTCTTTTCTTATTATAAATTATTCTATATATATATATTTTTTATTTTTCTAGCCAAAAAAGAAACCTAATCAAGGATTCAATAATTTTGGGTTTGTATTTTATTATAGAATTATTATTTCAATAGAATTTATTTTTTAGTGGATTTAATTCATCATTTGGAATGGGACAAATGCCAAATTCATTTATGCAAAGTCCTTTTGGTCAAGATCCATTTATGCAACAATCATTTCAACCACATTCGTTTATGCAAAGCCCATTTCAAGCAAATAGTTTTGGTCAAAACGCGTTTTCACAACATGCAATTCGACCACAAACACATTTTCAACCACAAGCACACTATCCACCTCAAACACAATATCAACCACATCACCAAACTGGTAGTACGACGACTCCAGGAGCAAGTGCACATCCATCAGCTAGTGAACGTGAAGAAGCTTTACAAACCTTATTAGCAATGGGTTTTGATCGTGAACAATCTGAAAAAGCATTACGTGCTAGTGCTTATACTCCAGAACTTGCCATAGAATTCTTAACATCAGTATTAAATAAATGAAATTTTTACAATAGTTTTGTGTTAAATTGCTGTATTTGTCTTTTTTTTAAGGGTAACATTCCTGAAACGAATGATGAACCTGATCTTCCACCAGCACCTACACCAGAGGTTCCACCGGTTCAACCGAATCCAGCAGCTGCTTTTAATCCAGGTACTGGAGATTATTAGTTTATGTATTTTTCTTTTTTAATCAACACAACAATCGAAGTATGATCAATCTGATATTGAAAATTTATTTTTAAAGAAAAAAAGATCTCATTGTTTTACATGTCGCATTTATCTTTAATTTGATCATTACGTTCTATTTTAGACTAAGAAATATCGTAGTATTGCAGAATTCTAGTTCAGTTGAATTTCATTATATTTAACGCAACACTATGAAATAAATTCTAATTTTCATTTACCTTAAGTAAAACATATCAGTTATTCTTTATATGTATGTATTCTGAAAGTATATTCACATGAAGATTAGTGACATAGACTAGACAGGGCGTCGTTCTACCATCAGAAGAAAAAAAACGTAATAATTACCATGATTGACACTATGTTTCATAGATTTCTCACAAGATCATATGCAGAGATGAGCAGCTCTGCTGCAACGAAAATAAAAGATCGTTGTTTTATTGGAAAACTCTGCTTTTTCTTTAGTTTCTTCACACACTAGTTCTTGTACTAATTAATGACCCTCAGATTCTGTTTTAAATGATAAAAATGGAAGAGAAAAAATTACAGTTTGCGGTATCTATCTGATATTTTCTCGCTCCTACTTCAGGCATTCGTTCAGTTGCTCCACTTCGGAGTCGAAGGTGCTCATGTTTGATCGTATAGTTTTGCCCTATCACCCACAATCTCTTGGTTACGCTCATTAATTGAACCTGCGTATGTTTTATTCAGAATAAATAGTTGACTTGATCAAAATTCCCAAGGAAGAAAAGAGCGAAATCTTATAGAATCTTGGAGTCGACAGTTTGAAAGTCCTTAAATCTTACTGCTTTTGTAGGAAAATCTGTTACCATCCATCAACAATGAATACAAGATTTTTCATTCAGACTTACTTGTTTTTTTAAATCGAAGATTGTTGGTGTAGGTGCCTGTTTTCTCTTTATTCACGCTGGCACCCTAAAGGAAGAAGAGATACTAGTATAAAATACTTTTGTAATGTAGATGGCATCTTTTAATAGACTCATGAAAGTTGATTGGAAGTCCTGTGGGATTCTAAGGAATTCAGAAGTCCAGGTTTCTACCATCTAAAATATTCAACTACGCGTTCCCTTTTGATTATGCACGAATTTTTTAGACATATGTTCTTTTGTAAATTGACTCTAAAATTTATCGATTAAATCAATCCAATATAGTATTATTAGGATCAAGATTTTAATTTCTCCAAAAAAGAAAAATGATTTTTAACTTTTCGTATATTTTCGATTTTAGGTGCGGGTATGAATCTTCAACAAATAGGTCAAATGCTCGAACAAAATCCTCAACAACTTCAAGTAATTAAAAATGCATTAAGAGCTGAACATCCAGAAATGGCTAGAGTAAATAAAAGAAAATATTTTTTTTCGTTTCATAAATTTCATTTTATTTGGTTTCTTTTTAATAAGATGATTGATGACGATCCACAAGGATTTATTAATTTACTTCGACAAGCAGGAGAAGGTGGTGGTAGTCAAAGTCCATTGCTTGGCCATGGTGCTGGTGCTGGTACTGGTACCACTGGTGGTGCTGGTCAAAGCTCAATAAAAGTTGAACTTTCATTCCAAGAACAACAAATTATCAATCGAGTATGTATTTATTTTACTTGAATTGAGAAAGACGTAATTGATAAAGGATCGAATCTAAGTTGAAGCATGGCCGATGATGATGAATCGTTCACCTTTATCCGAAAAACTATGAGGATCTGAACTAAACATGCACTACCATCTGAGGCCATCTTTAAAATCAATCATAATTTTGTTTTTATTTATTTATTTATTTATTTATTTATTTATTTAATAGATTCAAGATATGGGTTTTGATCGAAATCGTGTTATGGAAGCATTTCTTGCTTGTGATCGTAATGAAGAAATGGCTGTTAATTATCTTTTGCATGCTTACGATTAAAGAACAAAGTTAAAATATGTAATATATGGACGATATTAAAATGTCTCACTTTCAATTTGTGATATTTGAAATAAAAACTATTAAAAAGACGAATTTTTTTATTTTTTGTGTTTTTTAAAAATAATTATTTGTCTCTGTACTTTTATCTAGTTTTTCTTTTGTCTACAGTGTGTCTTGTTTTCTTAATTAATGTATCCGGTGTTTTGTCCAAAATAATTCTTTGACTTATTATCTATTTTATAATAAACACGAAAGAATTCACAAAAAAAAAAAGAAAAAATTTTACATATACATATATATGCAAATTTCACAGATTGATATGACTTATTTTGCTCCGAAATCAGAAGAAGAATATAAAGAATATTTGGATAATTTACTTGTCGAATATCAATTTGCTTGTTTTAGTGAAAAACTTGGTGATGGTATGTTTATGCTAATTCATTATAAAAATTTGTTATTTTTTTAGAATTTTTTCTGATTAAGGTTGTTATCGATTAGGAAATTATCATGAAATTATTAAAAATGATCATTCAACAGCAGCTAAAATATATAAAATGTCTTGTGATGAAATGAATTATGGACATGGATGTTATCGTTATGGTACATTTGCATTTCTTGGTCGAGGTTAATAATGAAATAAAATTAATCACAAAAAGAAAACAAAAAAAAATTTTGAATTCTCATTTTATTAGGTATGGAAAAAAATATTCCAGTTTCAACAAAATATTTTGAACGTGGATGTGAATTGGGATTTTTAAATGCTTGTCATAATGCTGGTATTGCTTATATGGAAGGTGATGGTTGTGAAAAAAATATTAATCGAGCTATAGATTATTATAAAAAAGCTTGTTCAGGATCGATTGGTCAATCATGTTTAAATCTTTGGTCAATTTATTTTAATGGACATAATGGTGATATTGCTAAAGATGGATCAACAGCACTTGATTATGCATCAAAAGCATGTGACTTAGATATATTTCAAGGTTGTGTTAATGCAGCAATTATGTGTCGACGTGGTGATGGTGTACCAAAAAATACTGAACGTGAAAAATATTTTACACAAAAAGCAACAGATTTAAAAAAGAGATATAATGAACCTGGCATTGTATTTGGTGAAACACATAAAAATTTAGATTAAAAATTTCGTTTTAGTACTATTAGAATGTGTTAAGCTTTTTTCTTTCTGGAATAAAATATCCAACAACAATAAAATATTAATGAGAATTGAATTTACGAACTAATTAAAAAGATACAGAGGTGTTTCGGAACCGTCGGAATTGAGGAGGAAGCGCATAAAAACAATGAAACGCTGGAACTTGGCTGGAAAAGAACAAAAATTGAGGGATCACTCTTATGAAAATAAATTGTTTAAAGATGCTTAAAATATTCATTATTCTAGATTAAGTTAGATGTATGAAATAACATGATCAAATCTATTTTTACGTATAGCACGTACTCTTCCTCGAATTATAACTTTCATTTATATATTGAATTTATTTCTTAAATAATGAACTTATGAGCGAAGTTTTCAAATTAGTAAATCATTTGTAAGTCAAGACTATGTACATTATATAGACGCAAATGAGCTTTGATTTACACTGAAAAACGTTCACGTCCTTAGCTCATTGTTACAGAGATACAACACTTTTATGGTATTTTTTTTAACTAAATGCCGTGGTAGCAGAAAAAGTGATTTTCAAATTTTGACTTAATACTTTGCATAGAGATAAGTCTAAAGAAGAAGAATTTTTTGCGAATTCTTCCGATCTTGTCGCTGTTACTGTCATAATTCTTGATGCGAGAGAGGATGCGATGAACCAGTTCCTACCACTTTTCACGTCGCGTCTGTGAAATTTCAAGCTGTTACCAGAAAACTGTCTGAAAAATTTTAGAAGACAGGTTTTCTTAGTCACTTTCTGCCAGACAAACTTTGGAAAACGTCCCTGGTTAGAGAAGTAAGGTTTCACGACACAACCTGCAAAAATATTAGTACTGTTTATAGTTGAGAGTGGATATGAGTATGGATACCGGTCTGCGTGCTTGTTCTTTCTATGTCTACACCCTTATCAGCAATAGTTGGCGAGTAGACGGCAATGGAAATCGATTTGGAATTAGAAAATGTAATATTGATGATGATGTATTTGTTGTTGAAAGAGGAATATGAGACAATGACCTTCGATAAATACGAACGTAATATTTTAGTATGAATAAACAATTTTATGTATTTTTCTTTGTTTGAGTTCGTGTATTCACTTGCTGTTCATTGCAGAAAATGTTAAGTCAATGGAAAAATTAAATAACATTTTTCGAAAAAAATAATTTTTCTAAGAAAACCTACAATAACTATTGAGAATTTTATGTTTTACTCTCAAGCGTCAGCTCATGGACACCTATTGCAAAGCTCATTTGGAGCTTCAGAAATAGACGAAATTTACTCTTTGTTAAAAATAATCCATCAAAGGTTAAAATATGAAAACAATATATTATATATTTTTTTTTTAAATTTTTTATACTTTATTTGTATGCTTTTAAATAATAGAAATAAGAAAAAAAAGAAAAGAACAAACTAGTTATAAAGACATAAAATGATAAATTTTAAGAGAAGAAGAAAAAAAAAAGAAAAAGAGAAGTGTGAGTGTTGTGCATGCTCTATTAAAAAGAAAAAGAAGACTTTTTTTGTTTTGTTTTGATTTAATGGTAAAAAGAAGAAGAAATAAAAGCAAGTTTTATTTTGATGCCATCGCTGCGCACATACAAATTCACACAAAGGTGATATGGGTTTAATAGACAAAAAGAAGAGAAGAACGTCTTAAAGAAAGAGAATTAAAAAAAGATGCTGGTTGCTGCTGCTGTTGCTGTTACGACAATCAATATTAATAGAATTTATTGAAATTATTAATAACCCGACAATTCGTTCAATGTCATGTCGAGTTCTTCGCTTACGCTCTTGTACTTCTCCTTTTCGGCAAGTAATTCGTCTATAAAAAAAAAAGAACAATAATATACAAGAAACAATTTTGTTAAATCATTACCTTCGAGACGATCGACTTCCTTTTGTAATTTAGCCATTGTACGTTCAGCTAAATCGGCACGTTGTTCAGCCTATAATCATATGTATGTGCATATATCTGTTTGATTCTAACAAAAAAAAATCCTTACATCTTTAAGGCGTGTAGATAAATCACGAATTTGTTCTTCATAACTTTCTTCACGTTGCATGGCCTAGGAATAAATAAATAAATAAATAAATATATAAGTCAAAGAAATTGAAATTAAAATAAATTTACCTCTTGTTCAGATACTTCAAGTGATTTCATATTGTTACCTACAACTTTGAGTTCTTCTTCAAGTTCAAGAATTTTTCTAAAAACAAAAAAGAAAAAATATTTTTCAATCTCATTCAAATAAGCAAAAGATAAATTAAATCATGCATACATTCCAGTTTCCCATATCATTTACGTACTATCTAAAACAAAAAAATAATCATGCACGAAAAAGATATCAACCAAAAAAAAAAATCATCGTGCATGAAAAAAAAATCAAACTATGTATCTTACGCTTCGGCAGCTTCAGCACGATCTTCAGCACGTTCCAAATCGACTTCCATAATAGCAATACGACGTGCGACCTACGAGAAAAAAAAATTATTTTCTTTAATGATGAGCCTAGAAAACTTACCTCATCGTATTTTCGATCGGAATCTTCAGCAATAAGTTGTGCTTCAGCCAATTGTTGTTCAAGTGTAGCAATACGTTCATCATCCTGATATGTACGTTGTTCGAGACCTTTGCGACTTCTAAACACAATAAAATTAAATATTTTATTTCTTAATATAAAAGATAAAATTTTTTATTTTTTATTTTACCGTTCACTTTCATCAGCTGCTTGCGAAGCTTCGTCAAGTTTTTGTGTTGTTTGTGTGAGACGTTCTTCAGCACGTTCAAGATCTTCCTCAACTAATTGTAAACGACGTTGAAGTCCAGTTAATTCACCTTCAGCCTAAAATTATAAATTATTTATATAAGAAATTATTCGAAGATAAAAAATAAAAACAAACAAATTTATCTTTTATTTATTCTATCAACAAGATAATCATCTATACTTCCTTTCTATTGATGACAATTTAAATTTCATTCTGTATTATTTATAGATATTTTAATTAATTATTTTTAGTGTATATTCATTGAATAGACACATGTACACAAACTATTTTACCTCTTTTAATACATTAATTATATCTGTAACTTCAGTTTGCATAATGGAAATTTTTAAATTGAATGTTATTTGTGATGAATATGGTGATATTTGATATATTTCACAACCGGGTTTAACTGGACGACGAGAATTTTTTACTGATGATGAAGATGAATTTGATGATGATGTCGAAGATATCGAACAAGACATTTCATTATCATCTGATGATAATTGAAATGTATCATCATCATTATCATTTAAACGATAATCACGTAAACGTTCATTATCATAAAATTTTTGGCGAATTTGTTTAATACGTTCATTATGTAAAATATTTGATATAACATAATTTGATCGTTGTATTGGTTGTTGTTGATATGCATGAAAACGTGATTTTGATGTTGATGAACGATTTGTTTTATTTTTATTTGTTTTTACTGTTGTTGTTGTTGTTGTTGTTGTTGTTGTTGTTGTTTGTGGTGATGATAATTGTGGATGACGATTTTTAAATAAATTATAAAATTCAATTGCATTTATTTGGCCTTTAGCCAATAATACACTTAGATTATCTTGCGTCATGATTAATATTACTTTTTTTTTATTTTTAGAAAAATCTTCGTTCTTCTACATAATATATTGATGTTCTTTTTTGGTTATACATAGATAAATGTGTATGTATGGATAGATATGCGCATATTATTTCTGAGGGAAGAAAAAAAAAAGGAAAGAAGAAACAAGAATAATACTCTCGACAAACGACTGTTCGGTTAATCAGAAAAGAAAATAAGAGAAAGAGATAGATTTAGTATATATATATGTGTAGAGTTGATGATAGATATTGTGAAGCGAATGTAAAAAAAGAAAGAAACGGAAGAAAAGAAAAAAAAATAAATCAGACTTACATCAGTAGCAGCTTTCTCTTTAGCTTCAAGTTTTGCGTTGGCTTCGGTTAATTGTTCTTGAGCAGCATCAAGTTCAGATTCGATCTGTTGGATTCTTTTTTGTAAACCATTACTTTCTTCTTCAGACTAATAATGATAAAGAAAAATTAATCAAAAAAAAACCTATTCAATCAAAAAATAATAGTAAAACTTACGGCTTTGAGTTTTTCTTCAAAATCCTTTTGACGCTGTTCAGCTTGTTCGGCACGATCGACAGCATTTTCTTTTTCAAGTTTCATAGCTTGCATCTTCTTTTTGATGGAATCCATCGTAGCTGTTGTATTTGTATTTGAAGACATTTTTGACCGGTGCGACTTTTAAAAATTCTAATGAACAAGTTGAAAAAAAAAACGTAATTCGACGATGAACTTAAATAATTACACTTCCAACAGATCTTCAAATAAAAAAATATATAATACAAAAAAATAAAACCCTAAGTATATATAAAATATTTTTCAGTAAAGACTACTGAATAGTAATGATAGGATAAAAAAGAAGCAAGATATTATTCTACTGCATATATGGAAACGTTTGTGTCCAATACATATACAGAACTTAGAAGAGAAAAAAAAAAGACGATGCACGGTTCCTAATGCCTACGCTATAGATAATAACAACAACAACAAACTCGCTAAAGATGTGGTATATAGAAGTACTCTCTTTTCTTTCTCGGACGCTTTTACATACTACTATTGGTGTATGTAGGCGTTAGTGGTAGGCACTGACAATAAAGAGAAAAAATTGCGGTTTAGTAGTTACGTAGATATATATATATATGCATATTTGGATGCATATGAGTATGGAATAACAGATAGATTTAGCTTCTTTTGCCTTTCTCTATATGTTTACTTGTCATCAATAGAACAACCATTGATGGCTGTATAGTCAGTTGTACGATACCATTTTCTTCGTCGAGTTATATTTTTGCTTTTTTCTCTTTTCTGCTCAGTGTTGTAGAAATGGACCGCTGTTATATACAGACGGAGAGAATCTAAAAATATTTACGCAGCAGTGCTAGCAACGTGTTACTTAACGATGTTAACATTTTCTCGATTTATACTCTGCATTTGTTGGATAAGATCGAAAAAAAACGCATTAGTACTAGAAAGGATACGATCTAAGAAAGAAGAGAAAGCAAGAAAAAAAAATCTTCTGTATATACTGTTATCATTTGCTATTAAGAATAAAGAGGAAAAAAATGATTGAGTCTTGTCTTAGCTATTGCAACTACTCTTGCCTTAATTATGTACGTGTCCACATATTGATATACAGAAAAAAAATCTTTTTTGTGTCGAGAATAACATGACATTATCAGCCTAATGGGAAAAAAAAACGTACTTATATCTTCAATTGTGGAATAACCAAATATACAAAAACAAAAAAAGTGTAATAAACATCTGGTAATAGAACACACCAAAATAGGAGAAGAAAAAGGACAAAGAGTTTATTTCTATTTGTATTGATGATTATTTGAATTATAATAACTATTTGAACTATTTTGTGTACCATAAAATGATGATAAATGATCTGTATAACATGGAAATTGTATAGATGCTGGTGTCATATTAAAAGAATCATGAACAGGTTGTTGTTGTTGTTGTTGTTGTTGCTGAGGTGGTGGAATCCAAGATGATGTTGAAACAAATGAATAATTATGATGATAATGTTGTGAATATATATTTGATGTTGTTGATGATGATATATGATCATAATCAAATGAACATGATGTTTCTCCTTCACCTGAACTACTATTTGTTGAACATGAAGCAAGTATTGGTTTAGTTGGAGATAATTTTGAACGTGTTTTAAAACGAGTTGATCGACGTAAAAAACTTGTACCATTTCCAAACATATTGTTAGCTTTTTCATGTAATGTCCAATAACTACCTTTACTTTTATCTCCTGTTAATAAACAATTATCAGATGATGTTCGTGGAATTTTAACAAAACAATCATTTAATGATAGATTATGACGTATAGAATTTTGCCAACGTTGTTTTGTTTGTTCATTATAAAATGGATAACGATCTTGAATAAATTTATAGATTTCTAATAAAAATTAAAAAAAAATAAATAAATAAATTTTTAAAATAATATGAAAATAATTCTATTATTTACCTTTAAGAGTCATTTTACCATCTTTTGAACTTTCAATAGCTAATGTAATAAGAGCAATATATGAAACTAAATTAAATAAATCATTAAATTAAATAAAGTACATCATTCTTTTTTTTGTCTTACATGGTGGTTTAACATCAGCACCAAATCGTCGACCTTGTTGAGATAGTGTTGATGTACCTAATGATAAATATATATTATAAAAATAATAATAAAAAAAAAAATCTAGAAATTTATTTTTTTCACCTGATAATTTTGTTATATCAATATCACCTGTTTCAGTAACTAAACCTTTCATAATAGCTTCTTTTGCTTCTTTTTCTGTAATTTGTGTTTTTGTTTTTGATAAATGTGTTTTTGCTCGATGATGTTGTTGTTGTTGTTGTTTTAATTTTCCATTCGTCTTTTTTGGTGTTTTTTCTGAATGAAATTCTGGTAATGAATAAGACAAATAATTTGTTGAACTAGAAGTTATTTCTGGTAGTATACGATTATGTTCATGTAAAGGACCATGAGAAAGATAATAATCATCATTCATTGTAAAGTTATTATTCAAAACGAATAACAAATATTGAACAAATTTTATTTGAGAGAGAAAATATATGATTCTTTAAATCAATATTGGTATATATATTATATATATATATATTGTCTCTATCTTTTTTCTTTTTTCTGTCAAATAACCAATGATTTACAATTGAAAAATTGTCACAATATATTTGGATTGGTTACGTGAGAAAAAAATGTGACATGATTATTTCTTCTTTCATTGAATCAGCAAACAAGAATTTTTCTTATATTGATCGAAGGAAATATTTCGTTATGAATATAAACGATAACAAATTGTCATATAGTAATCATGTTAAACTTTGGATTCAAAAGAAGTTCGATATTGGTGTTTATAATAATTTTTTCTTATATTTTTCAACTGATTAATGTTATCGGTAGAGATGATGTTCCGAGGTTACTACAAAATTCAAGACCATGGAAAACTTAAAGATACTTTCTTTATTTGATAGAAAATAATAAAGTTTCAAGAGCATAACTCATGAGGGATGTAACATCCCTTTTCCTGCGTCTTTAGCACTGAGTTACATCTCTGCAAAGTTCAAATTTTTTCTCAGAAAAACACAGACACATATAACAATATGTTGATCTTGATAAATAAATCTCGTTTTCTAAGTCATAATTTGATCGGCTTGTTTCTTTCTCGTGTTTGATAGTATTTCATTTGACTGATCACTCTGATTTGATCCCTCTCTCTTGTTTCGTTTTACACATAACAATCTACACTTTTTCTTTTACTGTCCGTTAACCGACAACAAATGATGTAATTTAATTTCAAACGATTCGGCAAAGTCAAGTTCGTTTGTTTTTTTGTGAATAAGCAAAATGAACAAGAATATAATATAAAATTATCGGTCGGCTTATTTCGGTTAAGAGAGTCGATAGAGTAATGGTGGTAAAAATGGTCCTTATTTTTAAGTCTATAAATGGGTGAGCACTTTTCTCTCTCTCTCGCTCTCTTATTCACATAGACTAATCCTTATTATACCTTTGATGTAATAGATGTGGTGTAAGTTGGTAGTGAGACAAAATTGCTTTCCTCACTTTTAAAAATATCGAAAGAAGAAAAATGACTAACACGACGTCTAATTGCTGAATATTTTCCGATAGAAGTGTTATAACATATTTTCCTCTTATTGTTATGGATAAAATGTTGTCTCTCTAGAGAAAAAAAAATGAAAATAAAAAATAAACAATTTGATCAGGTGATGAGAGTTACAAACAAACAATCGATCATTTTTTTTTAATTGAATGTGTGATTAAACAGCAGTTTTATTAATAAAAACAAAAAAAATCAGAATTTTCAGTTGAATTTTTGTAATTAGCTGATATTCAAAATGTATTGCATTTCTCTCACGTACTTTCTTCTCCTATTCATTTTCTTTTTTTATACAGACATCCATCATAAGCCGAAATGTTTACGTAGCATCTTTCTTACAGTTATGCATGTCGTTCCAAAAATTATCCATCTCTCACCTGACTCTTCTTTTCTCACTTGTGTTTTATACACATTAATGTCGGGTGTCTAATTTATATATGTCATATAGAAAGCAATGATTATGATTCCTTCTTTAAACATGTTACACTCTATTGTAGACATAAGTTTGAAGAAGTCGAATTGGCAACTGTTATTGTCTGTATATTTAAAAAAAAACAGAATGATGATATTCTTTTTAACAATATTATAGTTTTAGAAAAATAATTCTTCTTTTAATTGTATACATTTTATGTATTATATAATAGTAAAAGTAGTCATCGAGTTCTACTCATGAAAATTTCACTCTAGAGAATATCTCTTATACTCATGAGTACATTTATATATATTGCCTTAATATGTATAAAATGCTAGTTTGTTTCTAATCTGTTTAATACTGTTTTATTGTATCTAGAGAATAATTATTACAAACAAAATCGTATATAGTGAGAGTTTAATAAATAAAAAGAAAGTTAAAAATAGTATTAAGCAAGAGCTGAAGCAATGTTTAAGAAAATCTATCTTTTGTGATTGGCAATTTTTAGATTTTTTATTTTTGGTTTGTTTTTACTGCTCTATATATGCTTCGAAGTATCCTCTATTTACTGAACATATTGCAAGAATTAATATAGCACTGTAAGAGTCGAAAAAGATGGTATATTTTCATTAGAAAACATGAAACTTTATGTATTATTTCATTGGTTTTGAAGAATGTGTTTTTTGCACAAAAAAAAATGTTGAAAATCACTCCTGTTTCTCAATCACAGTACGTCCAATCGAGCTAAAACTTTCTTCTACCTATACTAGGAAGTGTTTAGAGTGCTTACTTCTTATTTGTTTCACAACTCTAAACAGTGTTTAGTTTCTCTAAAAAAAAACGTTCAATGCCATCAGATGTATTGCAGTTGAGAAAATGGAGCGATTAGGTTCGGGAGACTTAATTTTTAGTCTTTGCGAGCCCAGTATCTCTTAGAAAGGTGCATTTGAAAATTTTGAGTTTATGACAACTTTTGCTCTACTCATCGAGATCTATTTACCTTGAAAATTTTAAAATTTTCTCAGGAGCTATTATCGAAAAGAAGGAGAAATCTTAAACAATAATTATTATTTCATTCTCATCAATTTTACAGGGTTACAAATACAGATGAAAATATGAATTCATAAGATATGATTTTCAATTTCATTTGACAAGTAAACAAAAACTTGAAAATGAAATAATGTTATGTTTCAAACTCGTCATCTAATGCATTATGAAGTTTTCACTGAAAGAATTATGAAGAAAGAAAAAATAACATAGTTCGATGAAATTTATTATATTATTTTTATTTATTTTATTTACTTTAAACTATTTTTATACATAGTATTACTGAAGATTGGATTAATATTTTATGAAATATTGTAGTCAATAAAATACGATGATTATTCAAAAAAAACTTATCTTCAATGATAGCTTAATGTTAAAATAAAATTGAAAAATAGAATATAATAAAAATAATTATGAATTTATCGAAATGAATTTACTTGAATCTAGAATTATTGTCATTTGATCTTTTTAGATAAGAAATAATGAATGAGATAAGTATTGAGAGGATTTTTATTCTTACTTATCGAGAAAACGAGGTCAAAAATGATCTATTATGATAAAATTCAATAACAAAATGTCATTTCGGGAGACTACCTAATTGTTAATAATATTATTTCAAATATGATTGATAAGAAAACCTTCGATTTTATATATTTTCATGTTCGAACAATCTTGTAATCGTTTTTTTCTTACATGTAACATCATTAAAATTTATTTTCTCGTGTCATAAAATTGACATATAGTCAATTTAATCTGTTGTTTCTAGAGATGTACAGTTTCAGTTTACTCACTACCGACTCAGTACACGTGCTTCAATGTTCGTTGATGCACTGGTAGACACTGTTACACAAAAAATAACATATTTTGATAGAGTTCGTCTCACAATGTTATAACAACACGGATGTCAATGTATTCAAAGGATCCCGGACGGATGACTCACTGCCAATATTTCATTGTTTACATCAACACTGCACATCCCTATTTGTTCCGATATGAGCTTGCTCTTAAGTCACATAGCAATATTATTGGAACAGTCTTTAGCAGTTGAATTTTTATTAAATATACACTCTTTGTATGTCTCAAAAAAAATCGCTTACTAAAAGAGTGATTTATATTGAAGTGTCTATTTGAGATAAAAATCGAATTTTACATCAACATCAAGTTTTTTAAACAAAATAGACATGAAATTATCAACTAATTTTGTTTCTATAGAATTTTATTGTATCAATGTGTAGAAATTAGTAACGATAAGGAAAAAAGCATGCAAATCACAATTATGTGACAGAAGTTATTATCTTGATTCAATATTATCAACATTAATGACATATATTGTCTGCACATGACATCAGTTACAAAGATAGATAAGAATATTGTTAATTTTCATTTTGCCATGAAATTTTATTCTTAAGAAAAAAAAAAACGAAATTATATTTACATTAAACAAATGAATATTTATATGATAGATAGTAGGAAATCTATTGTTGTAAAAATACAAAATACATTATTGTGAAGATTAGTGAACATAGAACTAACTAGTCATATAAGATAAATCCTATTACTGAATAATACTGATGATGATAAGATGATCATTATTTGTCTGCCTATTGGGATTATTGATAATAATAAAGAACAATAGTTTTTCTTCTCTCGTTATGATTGAACAAAGAATTGTTCAATTGTATAAATAATATCCATTGCTATAAAAAAAAAGATACATTTGATAGACTAGAACGAGAATCTTTTCCATATGTTCATCGTCCTTTATATATACTCTATCCTAATATGGAGAGTGACAAATGTACAGTTCTTTTTTTTCTCTTCCTTCATTGTCGATTACAACAGAGAGATTTCATTTTATTTTTTTTCTTCATATATATTCTACTTGCTTTTTGAATGCACATCTATACTCACTATGACCTTATATACATATGCCCGCTTACTTCTTTGCTCAACAAGTAGCATCAGAAGTAGACAATAATACAAAAAAAAAGAGAACGAGGGAGAAAAAAGAGGATGATGAAGAAGAGAGAGAGGGAGAGTATAGTACTTCTCTTCATATAAAACTATTCATTCGATCACACATTTTTTTTCTTCTCTATTATCGTACTTTAACTTAAGTATTGCTTAGAATTTAGTGTATCACTTTATTCTTGTTTATTCGCAATTATAATATAAGACAATGCCAGATATAAAAATAAGTAATGAACAACAACAACAAGAAATCGTATATGGTGAATTAGTTATTCTCGGGTAAGTCAAATATTTCTCCATGTTTAACAACAATAAATGATTGTGGATCTAATTTATTATCTTCTATTGCTTTAATAAGTTTTTCTTGTGGTTCTAAATAATATTCATTAGCTAATGCCCATGTAGCCCAATGTATACCAATAGATTTTTTTGATTGTGTATCAATATGAATTTGTACAGCTTCATCTGGTGATACATGTTGTTCTTCCATCATCCAACGAGGTTCATATGCACCTATTGGTATAGCACTTAAATCAAATGGGCCATATTTCTTTCCAATTTGTTTAAATATAGGTATATTATGAGTATAACCTGTATCACCAGCAAAATAAAATTTATAATTTTTATTCCATATAGCATATCCACCCCAGAGAGATTTATTTAAGTCAAAAAGAGTACGACGTGACCTGAAAAACAAAAGCAAATGAAAGATCTATAATAATAATAAGAAGAAGAAGAAAAAGAAAAAGAAGAATACAATACCAATGTTGAGCTGGACAAAATGCTATTTTAACATGTTCTTTTTCCTAAATCAATAAAATATTTTCAAAAACAAAAATTAATTCTTATTAATTATCATACTGGATGTTTCCATTCTTCCCACCAATCAAGTTCAATAACATTTTCTATATGACAATCAAGAAACCATTGTCGTCCACCTTGACCACAAAACCATGTTAATTGATTTCCATAACGTTCATTTAAACTTTTAACACTTGGCTGATCTAAATGATCATAATGATTATGTGATATAACTATTGCTTCAAGTTTATCAGGTAAATCATTTATTGTTAATGCTGGTGGACGAAAACGTTTTGGTCCAATTTTTGGTGTTATACCGCATTGATCACTAAAAACAGGATCTGTTAGAAATATAAAATCATCAATTTGAACAAGACATGTTGCATGTCCAATCCATATAAAACGTAGACCAGGTGACATTTTTACTATTTCATGTGGTTCATGTTTTATTACTGGTAATAATTTATTTAATTCTTCAATATTAGCTGGTAACCTTGTATTATTTGGTGCACCAACCATCCAACGAAAAACTGTTGCATATCCAGGCAATTTAAATTTAGGATTAAATGAATTAATATAACGATTATGTTCTTTTTTTGATTTAATTAATTCATCATCAGAAATTCCACTATCTGTAGTAGCTAATGATGTTGCCATGATAATATTTGATTTAGTAGTGAATAGAAGATAATATCTATTGAAATAAATAGGCTAGGAGAAAATTTTCTTTTTTTTATAATATAGGTCATCTTATTGAAAATTGATTAGTAAAATTTGTTAGTTCTATATTTAGATAATATTATTAAAGAAAAAAAAAGATTTAACCTTCAATAAATTCTCATAAACTAACATAAGACACGTTAACATATGATCAAGGTTATAAACATCATACATCCTTAGTAACGTTGTCATTTTAAATATGCATATTGATACTTTTGTTATTTTATTTCTATGAATCCTTAACTTGAGAAATATTTAACATACATGATCATCATCTTATTCATTTATTTTTTTGAAAGATTTAATGGGCAAATTCCACATGGTGATCATGGTAGACGTAAAAGCAAATTTCAATTGAGGCAACGACTACAAGCAAATGGTCTCAAAGCACAACGACAACATATATGTAAAAATCTAGATGAAGTACAGGTAAAAATAAAAATAGGAACGAAAAAGAAAATAATTAAAATCATGTTGTTCTGAATGATTCACAAAAATATCTTAGTACATCTTATCAACAGAGATATGAGTCATTGAAGAATGCATGTAGACACGACGTTAGTAAACAAAAAAATATTAGATAAAGACGAGTTTTGCTTGTGATGCAACAATCGATGTGTGATCGATATAAAAAATAATTATGAAATAAATAACGATTGATTGTACACATATTACGTATGAAACACTCATTGAGCTTCAAGTAAATAATTATATGATTATTTACATGAATTTTTTTTGTATCAATAATCAAAATAATGTTTAAATAACAGAACATGAATATCGTTATGTATTTTTTATTTTTTAGAAATTGACACAAGCTGATTTTCATTCAATTTCCTATACATTATCACGAAATCAAACTGTTGTTGTTCAATATGAACATGATGAAGATTCCGATATGTTTCAAGTATATTTCTTTAGTTCTGTTTTTTTAATGAATAAAAAAAAAAAAGTAAACAAATTATTTTCTCAGATTGGTCGATCATCCGAAAGTCAAATTGATTTTATTGTTATGGATACAGTTCCTGGAGCAAAAATAATTGATGATATAAATGCTTCACAATCGACTATATCACGTTATGCATGTCGTATTGTTGTATTACGTCATCCACCATATACAGCTCGTATTTATGCTGCTGGTTTTGATAGTTCAAAAAATATCTTCCTTGGAGTATGAACTTTTATTGATAATCTTTTTTTTTTCTTATAATATGTCTTCAATAGGAAAAATCAATAAAATGGAACAATAATCATAATGAAATGGATGGTGTTACGACAAATGGTATTTTATTAATGCATATTGATGGAGATCAATTTAATATAAATTCTAAACCAACAAAATGGAAAGAAGTATCTGTTTGTGGAAGTGTATTCGATTTAGGTGAAGGGCGATTTAAATATAATTATCAAACAGCAGTAAATATCCATTAAAAAAAACAATAAATTGTAGTCTATTATTTATTTAGTCTCCTTCTAATACAGATAATATTCTAAAAGATGGAACTCTTATCGATCTATGTGGAGCAACGTTACTATGGCGATCAGTTGAAGGTCTTAAATATACACCTGTAACTATAAGATTTTATTTTATAAAAACAAAAAATAATTTTAATTTTCAATTAGACTCGTCGTTTTCTTGAATTTGAATTAGATGAACTTAATTCAAAAAAACCTCAATGTCCTGTTGGATTAAATACATTAGTTATAAAAACTCCAACATTTTCATCAATATCATCAAATTTTTCAAATCCATATGTTTATGTTTCATGTGGACATGTTCATGGTAATCATCAATGGGGTGTTATAAATGATAATAATCAATTACGTGAATGTCCACTTTGTCGAACAGTTGGTCCATTAATACCAATTATACCTGGATTAGAATCATCATTTTATGTTATACCAAATAATGATAATGAATCAACAACATCACATGCTTTTCATCCATGTGGACATATGACTTCACAATCAACAGCTTTATATTGGTCAAAAATTAAAATACCTTATGGTGAGAAAAAAAAAAGTTCGAATAAAAAAAACATTAACAAAATATTTTTTTATCCCTATTTTAGGAGCAAAAGGTTTAAAATCAGTGTGTCCATTTTGTTCAATAGCTTTATCAGAAATAAATTCATATGTTCGTCTAATTTTTCAAGATTCTATTTACAGATAATGACATTAAATATAGATTCAAAACGAAAAAAAGAAACAAGAACCAGTTCCTATTTTTATAATAAAAAAAATTTTTTTTTTTTCGTTGTTATTTGTATTCTATTCACTATGATCGATTGAACATAATATGTAATGCAAAACAATTAATCTTACCTGATTATGGAAATGTTTGCGTAAGGAAAACATAATTTGTTTAATCAGAGTCTGAAAAAAAAATCATAAAATAGAACAGCTTTTCAATTTTTGTCTCACACATAACAAATAATCTAATAAAAGCTACATTCGCATGAAGATACGAAAGTCTGATGAAAATAAATAAATACGTATCTTAATACATGGCATGTTTTTGGAAAAACTGTATCTATAAAACAAAGGGTTAAATATTTAGTCTATTTAAGATAAGATATACAAATGAAATTTATGAAAATAGTTTCTTTGAATAAAATTAATAAATCAATTTCGTGAATAATTACTTCTATTGGTGTGAGAGAAAACGAACAGACGACAAAATCATGGATATATGACAAAAAAAAACAAAAATCGATAGTTGAACATATTTTTCAACTATGAAATCAATGAAAATCGTCGAGGCTCAATTAGAAAAACTATTTTCTATCCATTGACCATTGTTGCTAATGACAACACTAGAAAGAATGTTACGACACGCAGCGTCATCATCTGCATTGGTATGTTGACAACACACATTAATTCAATGATTCATCCTGATTTGATAGTATACTACTATATAGCGTACTTGAACTGCACACTCAGCTCATAGCAACAGACAAAAGAGGAAAGAGAATAAGTTGAATTTTCGTAGGCTTATATATGTGTGTGTGCTTATGCACACTCATACTTGTACGTAGATAGGACTAGCAAAAAAAAAAAGAAGTTATTTGTACTCGACGATTAACATTTGTATTTAGACCCTGTCCTTGGCAATATTGTGCTTGGTAAAAAAAAGCTTTTTTTTTCAAGAAAATCAACAAGACGTTCTTCTACTATTCTTGAAAAGTGCGAGTTACGAACCTTCGTTTTACGAATTCTTATTAATGCACGATAAGAAATGTCTATTAAGAAGTATATATATATATATATATATTTCAAATCACTACTCACATTTTTATTTAATAATATGCTTATTACCTTTTGAAAATAGTTTTTGCTTTAAATCACTCAAAAGAGTGAAATTTACTATATACCACTGTATATTTACAATTCATATTTTTTGAAATCAAAAACTAAAAGAATTCTTTTCATGGTTCAAAAAAAGAAATATTTTCTTTCATTAAATATCTTTTGAAAACAGCCATTAAAGAAACATAAAAAGCTGTGCAATGGTTATTGTTTCAATCATATTTTCTCCATACTGCTAAATAGATTCATGCATTTTAAATAAATAATAAACATCATTTTGGATTTGCACTGCAAATTTGTATAAGAATTTTTGTCATAATAGAAGTTCGAAAAACATCTTTTACATCATTGTTTAATCAATAACTAAAACAAATGTGTTGTGAAAATATTTAAAATATGTTCATTTTTTTCTAATTTACGATGATATGTGAAACAAACCAAGTTTTTATTAATATACAGATCGTATTAATTTTTTCAAATATCGAACAAAAAAGTTTGTTGAAATACAAATATAAATGAATTATTTTGATTAATTTTATGAAAAGAATATTTCAAGAAAGATCATCGTCCTTTGATCAAACTTTTGCAAACATATTCATTGTATCTTTCATAGAGAAGTCGTCATTGTTATTGGTTTTATTATTTTTGTTGTTTATTAATGTAAGATTATAGATAAAAGAATATTTTTCTAAAGATTTATATTTAGTATTTTATTCATAACGTACTCGCGAGATTATTCATTTATTTTCTACGTGAAATATGAAGTAAATGAGAATATAAAAAAATCCAGTATTATAGCGATGAACAAAATCAACTTTAAAATAGGATATCTGATAAGGTAATGAGAAAAGATGTATGTTTTTATGTTTTACTTTTAAATCTCTTTAACTAAAAAGAATTTTTTTATTGTATATTTTATAAAGAAGACATGGATCTATATGAAGTAAAATTACTCTTTACTATTTTGTATTGATTTATTCTCTTCACTATCTTAATCATAGTTATCTTTATCTATGGAACACTTTTTATGGACGATTATTATACCCTATATGAATGAATATCTTCTACATATACTCGTTTTGTCGAGCCTAAAATAATTCCAAATGACCTTTCTTTTAATTGTACATATCCACATTATTCTTTTCAAACGCGCACAGATGCTTATTCTTTTAAGCCAAAATTTTAGTTATTTATTATTCATCAACTGTTATTGGTATGATTATATACATGGTATCGTACTGTTCGCTTGCTTGCCTGGTTTGTTTTGCTTTATCTATTATCACAGTTATCATTTTTAGCACTGATATTATTCTTTACTTTGCTGACATTGTCTATGTGTTAGCTCTGTCGTGTGTCAATCACTTGTCATGTTATTTCCAACATTGACATTAGTTACAGTGAGTATCAAAATTATTCCACATGATTTATTTTCAATTTTTTTCTGTCAATTTAAATGTTAGAATCTAAATAATGATTGAGATAGAGAAAATTGTTTCCATTGAGAATATGAGAAAATAAAAGTGATAACCAGATTGCCAAAGAAATGATCACCAGAAAACAAAAATCCTACTTTTTATCATCTACAATGCATAAATATAATTTTCTTTTTTTGGACTACTTATAATAATAAAGCAAACAATTTAGTAGCACATGTCACATCTCTGAGTTCTGTATGGCATTTGTTTTTTTTTGGCAGTAATATAACAATTTGATTGAGAGTCCATAAATGGCTTTTCCATAGAATATAGGAAAAAAAACGACTTGAGATACTTCTGTAATAATGCTGCATCTTAGCCAAAAAATGTCTTAGAAAATTATTTACTTTGTCATTATAAGTAGACTAAACATAATTATATTTACACGTTCTAGATGATGGAAAACTAAGATATCGATGTTTTGGAGATTTTTCTTTAGAAATTTGATAATCACTTTTATTTTCTCATATTCTTAATGAAAACAACTTTCTCTATTTCAATCACTATTTACATTTTTTCTACTGCTTAACTCAGCAGAAAAAAATGGAAAATAGACTTTGTTGAGTAATTTTGATAGCTATTCTATGTTCCAGAACCTTGAGGATCCATTAAGTGTACTCTGTAGATATAATGTATCATCGAATGATCTCTATGAATTTCTTCGAAATGATACTTCAAAATATGCACCGTTTTATGGATAGACAAATCACTATTATCGCTACTCTAATTATAAATATTATAGGTGTAATTGTAATTATGTATGTCTTGTCTTTTAGACTCTGATAGATGTGACAAAAAGATGTTTTGTAATATGTTTATACTTGTACAATAGAGACCTTCTATGAAAAAAAGCTAAGCTGAAAACATCGTTAATGAATTGTACACGTAATAGTGTTTGTTGAAATGTTTTATATATATAAAGAATGCTGTCAGATTTGGCAAACTTACTTGAATTAAAACAAACTACACATATCATTTTCTAGAGTATACCTCACAGAGCGTCGCATGACATATAGGGTATCACATTCTGATCAAACTTTGACATTATAGAAATTCTTAATACTGTTTGATGTACACTAAACAATATTACAGGATTTTTCTCTAAAAGTCATATATATTTGGATCTTGATGTTGAGAAAATGTAGGTGAACAAGTAGATCCTCTCATTCAAATTCAATTTACGCATATCATTCGAGAATTTTTAAATAAAAGAAATTCATTTCAATATATTATTCATGCATTAGTTTTTTCTCACTTGGACTATTTTCTTTTAATAAATCAAATGCAAAAAAAAACAGAAATATCATCCTTGTTAAAACAATAGCATTTAAAATTGCCATAAGATTTTCCTCAATCTAAACAAGAGCATGATTATAAACTGATAATGCACCTTCCTACAGTAATCGATCTAAATTAAAAAACATTAAAGTAAATGTTGTAAAATCTGTTGAATAAATCTATATTGCAAATAATGCTAAATAGCCAAATAAAAATATACATGGAATGAGTATTAAAAATGTTTTAAATATATTATCATGAATCAATGAATATGTTATATATCACTGCACATAGTTAATACGGTACAAAGCACAACATTTATGTTGTCGGTTGCGTACGCATTCGGTCTCTATACTTTACGTGTTTTTCGCTGTAACGAAATCTGTACCGTGTGTTGCGGTGTTCTCGAGAACAGCGAATCGTTAGAAATTCGTTCGAACTATGTTAAGGAGATCATTGTCTCGAGATGATACAAAGATTTTTGAACCTTCAATATGAGTTTTCATGCATCTCTAATAAGTTTCGCAAAA
Organism: Rotaria sordida; assembly: GCA_905250125.1. Lineage (NCBI taxonomy): Eukaryota > Metazoa > Rotifera > Eurotatoria > Philodinida > Philodinidae > Rotaria > Rotaria sordida. The sequence continues at coordinate 47,013 of CAJNOL010001201.1, read as the reverse complement.
AGGTGATTTTGATGATTGGCCTTCATCTTTTATCCTAGATAATTAAAAGTGGTGAACTAGTCTCCAGCTAACTGTTGTGAACAGAAGAAATAATGAAAACTTTCGACAGAACAGGTTCGACTATAGATGAAATCGTTTTACACTCTGATGTTAATTGAAACTTCAGTGCTGAAAGCTGAAATCGCTTCGCACTCCATTTATGTAGTCTTTTGTAAATTTTCTTCTTTTACTTACTAGACAGACGGTCTTATACCGGCTTATTTAAGCAGTGAAGAAGATAAAAGTTATTTTAATAACTTGGATTTGTAGTGCTCTTTTTCCATACCACATTCTTGTAACTATTTGAAATCAAAACGGATTATATATCTTTTAAGCTCTTTACCTTTGTTACCTTATAAATAACACGAGTAAAAAAACGACTTGTTGCAATTCCAACACAGAGTGGATATGTATCTCACTAAACAAGAATGTATCAAACCAAACTTAACATAATGCATTGTTCTAAATTTCATCCTCTATCTACATAGAACTATGGTAAGCTTATTTCTCCTGATATTCATAGTATAAGAATGGCATATAATTTAGATGATATAATTTGCTTTGATTTCAAATATAAGAGTTTCCTACGGGAAAAGATTCCCTACAAATCCATACTGTTAAAAACAACTTTTACCTTCTTCCATGCATGAATAAGACAGTGTAAGAACGTCTATCAGTGATTGGTATATATATAGGAGAGAAGTAAAACAATTTTTCAACATGAAATTTCTATTGAAATAGAATGTCTGACGAAATTCGTACTGCTCTTGCTAATGATGTGTTAAACAATAAAATTAGGAAAATATTATGGGAATCATGTAGAGCGCAAGCTATTCTATTGAATCATGTATTATAACGAAAATTTCAACTTATAACAAGCTTTTGAAAGAATGAAACACGGCATGTTGTGATTGTATCGTTAATAAAAACTAATGGGATCAATGGATTCATCTGAAATGTTTTATTAGTATACTAAAGATTATACAGCAGAGCTCAAAATGGACCACTCGGCTCGGCCCAATGAAACCTTTTTGTCGGGCTGGGCCGGCCCGACACTTTTATTGTTTTTTTCAACTTTTTAGTAAACTATACGCTCATTTTAAGAACTCGAAATTATCATGAATATTTTATGATAGAAAAAGTATTTAAGCTTCAATCCAGTGACTTGAAAAATAAATAAATGCTATTTTGAATGATGAAACGACAATTCATTTTAGTGTATTTCCAAGTTCATTGATTAAAGCAGTCATTTTCATCAGTTAAAGACTGTTACTTTGATTCAAAATCACAGTCGTTGCATTTCTTTCGTTAAATGTTGCTTGCAATCGATGAATTTGAAGTACGTCACAATTACTGTCCGGTTCATCACCAACAATGCGGTGTTTTTCGTGTTTTTGATGTAAAGCTTATGATTATTTTTATTTTTGAAGTCTTTGGGAGTATGACTAATATAATCAACTCGAATAATTGCTTAACTCAGCGATATTTCTCGTCTACTTGTGAAGTTCTATGTTGCAAAAAGGATATTAATTAACGAACGGAAATGATTTGCAGAAAAATGTGCTGAAAATAAGCCGTCACCGAGCATAGGAGCTTTAAAAAATACTTTATCTAATCCTTCACTTTTGATTAAGCAGTGAATTCATAGCAAGTTTATCATTTTCTGCAAAAAACCGGTAATTCTATGGATTTTATGCCGAATCCTATGGAAATTTGTTCGCACGATGTTGATGATATCGTGAGTTAGAGCACAGTAGAACATAGTCTATTAGCGGGTCGAAAAAGTTCTAAACGATTAAATTGGGAGGCTTATCTTCAAACTTTAGGTACCAATAAATTTTTTCTTATTCATAAATTATTTCCCTAAGCAAACTTTTTTTGCTATGCGCATGAGATACTTGAGAATCTGGAGCAAAAAAAATCATGCGCCATGGACAAATCTTGCGGCAAGACATGAAACATTTTGGCGAGCTCAAGTTCTTGAACCTCTTATTCTATCGCTTAATATCCTTGCTCATGCGCTTGAATTATACAAGCGTTTCTGTTATTAAAGAATTGTTTTCAGTTATTTTTCCAGTTTTACGTTCAAAATGACTCAATTCTTAATAAAAACTCATAGTTGCATTTTCTTGAGTTGAACGCATGAGTTACTTGGAACCCATGCAAACATTCAAGGGCTTGTCTTGGGAAAGAGAGTCTTGTGCTATGGACAAATCTTGAGATCTGCACAGATCAAGGACATGAATGAAAAAGTATGCCTAGGGCTTTCACCACTAGCTAGCTCACTGTATGGTCAAAATAGAAAAAATAATACTTCCACTGAGAAATGCGATGAATTTTTCACGAATGTAACTCAATTGAGACATGATGCCATAGAAGATATCATGCTATGTAGAATGAGCACTTTGGAATTGTAAAATCTTGAATATTTTTGCTTGTTTTACTTAAGAAGCAATTCAACTTCTTGCATATTAATTTTATTTTTAGTCCCAGAGTCTAAGCTAATTAAACTCAAAATAAGGCCAGGTATTTGGTTCCAGTACATAAGCAATCACTGTAGTGATCTATAAATTTTATTGAGGAAACACATGTGTAAAAAACAGTCTCGTTCGGGCCGGGCAGGTCTAAATAATTTTCGGGGCGATCTGGGCCATAAAAATGTGGCACGTTTTGAGTTCTTTTAGATATATTTATATACATGATAGAACAAGCAAAAAAAATGATTATTATGCGTCACTGCTACTACTTCGTACAACTAAATCCACAACTATTATTATCTAACCATACATGAGACATCATTCCATGGAGCACTCGACTTTCTATCTGCAAACTGAATGCTTCTCTCCTAGCAACAAGTTCGGAAAAAAATAATGGTCTCAAAACTCAAACCGTTATGTCAATCCGCATGTACATCTGTTCACAGCTGCCATTGATTCGTTTGTCGGGGCCTGATTTACACATCAATCGATGCAGAATGATGTGAGAAATCGATTGAGCACCTAATTTTGCTCAGACAAACGATCTATAGTGTTGGAAAATGGCCGAAATTGGTCGAACACGTCCTCAGAATACCAATGCTGCTCTAAATAGTTTCAGAGGTCTCATTCATTCGTTTGTCTGGGTACAGTGAGGTACTCAGTTGATTGCTCGCATCATTCTGCATTGATAGATGTGCAAATCATGCCCCGATAAACGAATACATATAACCTTTCAACGATTTTCTGTGCCGCTCGGTAGACGTAGTAGGATTACGGTAGTTTTAAGATCGTTATGGCATACCTATCGGTCATCGTGAGTGGTAATGCATTGGTGGGTAGCTTAAGTGATTTAACATTGATTGACGTTGGATATATCCCTTCTCAAAGAAATGAATATATCCGTCTGTGTACGCCCCCTATCGGCTACGGTAATTAGGTGGCAGAGGGCACCCAATGGTATTGCCACTACAATCGGAGTGGCGAATCGTGCTTGTTGCAGTAGCTTCATATCGATCCCACACCCACATCCTCGGCTAGTCCGCGTGACGCGCCTCTATCATCAACGAATTTATCATCATCATGTCGTTCTTGCAATGTTGTTTCGTAATTATGATGCATATTACGAAAGAACCGCACTATACATAAACAGAAAGAAAAAAAAGCGACGAGTGTATTGAGACAATAGTTACGAATGTCGACTCAAGTAAATCTAACAGATCTTCTTCAAGCAATCATTCGTGCTCTGAACGCATTCAATCTTGAAGCTGGTTCAGCACTCATCGAACGAGCTGTTGCGAATATTAATGATGATCCTGACAATACTCAATTACTGGCTAATCTAAAACTGGAACTTGGTCGATTGCCACCACTAGCAAACCTCAATATGCATGGCGAAATGCTTTGGTTCATTCAAGCAGTAATTGGATATGTACAAGCTGCCAATGTGATCGATAAAAAACTCGTGACACGGGCTATCGAAAAGCTTTATCGTGGTATAGAACCATTTGCTCGAAATGACACACAACGAACGGCCTTGATCGAAATGGAAACTGCTAAAGACGATGCACTCGGTATCGAACCACGCCATCGAAAAGGCAACAAACTAAGCAACCAATGGATCGACGACGAGAAAGAGAAGGAGGCCGACGACGTCAAAGATTTACATATGACTCGTGAGCTAAAGTCAAGTGACTACTGACAGCAAGAAACGAAAGAAAAGAAAGGCAACAAACAATATGCAGCTAAAAATTTTATCAAGTCATGTATGCATCTGTGACTGTGTGTGAGTTGTGTGACACCAAAAAATTATAAGAATAAAGATGATAAAAAAAATTTGGACTTCTATTTTTTCAGACCAAAGAAATGGTGCTCTTACAACTATTAAGCTTAACAATGAACATTCTCTGTCTCATACAGATATTGCCTCAGATTATTCGTATTTACAAGTCAAAAAATGTCGACAGTATTTCTACAACTTCTGTCTTACTTGAAGAAACAGCATAGAGAGAATAGAAAAAATGTAATTTTTATTTTCAGTATTCTTGTTATGAAGGGTGTGAATGTTAGTGTAGTTGTTAAGAACACTTGAATCCACATACACCCCACACCATTATGTTTTGTTTAAATATCAATCTTTCATGGATACGAATGAGTTGATAATCTATTGATAAAAAGTTACAGATCCTCGAACTCTGGCGCAAACATTTTTCGAATTATCACTTGGTTTCCATACGAATTCCAATGGATAAAATAAGAATAATGCATGGAGTTATTTTAGTTCGTTATCAGAAATAATAGTTTAAAATGAGATTTGACTACAAGAAGAGCAAAAAAGAAAAGAAGTAAATTAGAAGAATTTTTATCTCAATTTTTTTAATGTTATTTAATCTTCGTTGATTTTCGAGGTGTTTGAAATCGTTGTACTACTATTCAACATTCGCGCTAACTTCGAATTGCTTTATCTTAGCAAAAAACAACTTTAGATAATTGAGTAATGTTATTAGCGTCTTCATTATGGTATATCTAGAACAGGTACGGTTTTGTCTAATGCTGTGTACTTGTAAAAATATAATGGAATCGGCTAGGATCCCAGATGATCTTGTGAAGGTTAATGGAATTTTTTACTGAAAGTAAGACATTTGCCAAAAAATCCAAAATAAAAAGTTTCGACGAAAATGATCATCTCAAGGAGGATTTGTTTTTTTTTTTCGTTGAAACATTCAGGGCTATCAGATTTGCTAATAGACAAAGTTTCAAGTCAGAAATCTCTGTTTCTGATTTTGCAGAAATGGATTTTTTTAAGTAAAAATTTCATTGAAACCATCATAACTCTTCATCAGCAGACTGAAGGTCCGAATCTCTTTAAGATTCTCCATGATCTGATCGAAACAGACTCGGTTTTTCTATATTAGGAGTCGAACATAAAACAAATATATTGACTCTAAATCCGGTAGACTTTAAATTCAGATCTAAAGATTTGATTAATTGAGTTCGTGTCTGTATTAGAATTCGAAAATATTAAGTTGACTAACGGAAAAAGCCTTTACATGTCTACTTCCAATATAAATAACTTCATTTTGCCTTTAGATACTACATAGTATCTTAGTCCTTATTAAAATTTTCTAGTGCTATTGAATTATTTGAAAGTAGATAGATTTCAATGAGTAGAACAAAAGTTCTCATTGACTCTGAATTTTCGAATACTTCCATCTAGGAAATATCTGAATTGCAATGTCGCTTTCTCAATTACAAGATGTTCGATAGAGTTTGGTATGAGTGCACAGAAGATTGATATCCAAATGCACACCATTATTGTCTCGAGATTTGAATTGAATTAATTATATTTTGCGCTCAAATTCAAAATTTGAGTTGTAAGGCTTTCGTCGAATTCGTATTTTTTATCTAGTTTAAAAATGATCATCGTACAGAAACAATATTGATTTGTTTTTGATTCGTCTGATGATGAAAGAATCTTAGAAAAATTGGACACACTATGTTGAATCTTTTATATGTGATAATGAAGGTGATCATGATGAAACAATAACAGTGCGTAAACGATCTAAATTACGAAAAAATCCATGATTCTTACTTCGGTAGGGTTCATAGAAAAAAAAGAATTTTATTTGTAAATTTCTGTTTTTCATTTAACAGAAATATTTAAAAATCAGTTAGCGCATCACCGATCGACCACTGGCAGAAGTAACAACAGCGAATAATGATTATGGTAGGCTTAATATAAAAACGCTTTATTAGCTCGTAAACAAGCTTAAGTTTATTTTAGTTTTAAAATGCATATCTTTCTAAAAAGTTCTTAACAACTTGTATCGATATATAACACGTAATAGGAAAAGAGAAGAGAACAAAAAAGAAAAAGATAACCATAGAATAAAGAGGTAAGATAGAAAGAAAAGCATCAAGGGGCAGGAATGAGGGTGAACCACCGCTAACATTTCTCCCCTCATATGTGAGATGTGTGTCCTCACGCATCAATATTAGATACATCAGTTTGTTTCTAAATTTGAATTCGTTTTCACTTGATGGATTCGTGTTGGGAATTGTTTGCTGTATCTTGATATCTTCATAATTTTTATTCAATTTTGTTCAGGATAAGCTAATCGAAACTAAGGTGTGGGTGTGGATGTGAGTGTTGGTTGAGTTAGAGGCTGATTAACACCCACACCCACACCCTCAAGGTGAAAGGCTAGCCTTTCCTTGCCAGTATTACCGTCTTGTCCGTGCCACTATTATATATATTATATATGTCATTCAAAGCAGAAGAACGAAAGCAAACAACAATATAGACGTATATATAAAGAGAAAAAAAAGAGAATATTTTGAAAATTTTATGTAAACTTTAATCATTCCTATTTCTGACGAAGATCACCTTGGTGTACCGAAACGTCAATAATAAATAAATAAAACATCATCATTCAAGGAAGAGAACTACTATAAACTATGAATTCATCAACCTTCCTCACACGTTATGAAAGCAGAAATGTATCACAGATCAAAAAAACTTCAGAAAAAAAATGCAGAAAAAATATTAAAAAGAAAACACCAAGTTATTGTTCATTAATAATTTTTTTATTTTTTTGTTTTATTGTTCCTGATCCCCATGATAATGGATTAAGAGATTTTAAAGATTTCTTTGGTCGTTTTAAAACATCACATCGAAATATTGTATAATAATCTGATAAACAAAGTGATTCTTCATTCTAAAATATATTTTTTATATTATTCAAAATGATTATCATCATTGATATTCATTCTTACGTATAATAATGTATCATTATGTCAATTACCAAAATGTATATCAAGATAATATTCTGAATAAAATATTTTATTACAATATTTCCATAACTATTTATCTTTTGAAATTTTAATTTTATTTATTTTTGTTGATAATAAATATTTCGAATGGGAGAAAAAACATATTCAAGTGGAATAGCAACATGATGTTTTTCATAAATGAGTTCAAGAGTCTTTTTTTATTCAAAAACAAAGCAAAGTTTTAAATTAACTTTAATTAATTAATTATTACTCGTGTAAAATAATCTCGAACAATTCGACTACTTTCATGTGAACATGGTTTGTTACAAAGACTAAATGAGATCTAAAATACAAAATGGTAATTTGAACATTTTTTTTTGAAATTTTAACCTAGGGCAAAACAGCAGACTTCACTCCTGAAGTTCAATGAAGTCTTGAAGTTTTTTAAAGTCTGAGAAGTCTCACAAAGTCTGAGAAGTCTCAAGAAGTCTGTAAAATCTTAAGAAGTCTTTGGAAGTCATGTGAAGTCTCTTGGAGTCTTTGGAAGTCTCATGAAGTTCCGTGAAGTCTCTTGAAGTCTTTTAGAGTCTTGTGAAAATCTGAAGTCTCTATGACTGAAGTCTCGCGAAGTCTTTGAAGGATATGGGTGTGGGTGTAGGGATCTCTTCAGCTACACCCACACCCACCCGTCACTCACACCCACCCACGCCCACACCCGGCGTGGCGCTTGACATTGTCATGATAAAACTAAAAAAAACAAGAGAATGATGGTTATATGAAATCAATTGTAACACTTACATCCAACCCTCCTGACCAATACACGACTTTAATAGCAAATTGACCAGCTAGTAAATCTTCTCCACATTGACAGCACGTTTTATCACGTTGAACAAGAACAGTGCGCCGCTAAAGGAAATATATACTATTATTATTATATTTTTTCTTGTAAATTTACTCATATGCTTGAGTCCCAATCGTCGACTGAATGCCAACTAAAAACAAAAAATTTACTGAACGATTAGTTCAATTTAAAACTTACGCGGTTAAACATTTGATTTTTGATAAAGTAAAAAAACCCGAAACAAAATAAGAAAAATTTAAAATAACAATCTAGAAAAATGCATAAAAAATATTATTGATTTATTGATAAACGATCAAATATAAATAAATCAAAAAAATACTTGTAAAATAATTTTAAGTACGCCAACCGCACTAAATTTTTAAAAAATATTTCGTTTTAGTTTTTTAAGATTGGATTTTATGAGATAAATACCTTATAGTTAATGCAGAATTTTTCATTGTATACTAAAATGTTGAACCGTTAAGTAAACCTCCACCTAAAGTTGATGCTAAGAAATATAATCAAAAAGAAAATGTTTTATAAATATTACATAGTAATTGTACATTTGATAATTCATCAGAAAAAAAGACCATTAAAAAGAATACTATTGATAATGATAATAAACTAATTATATAAAGAACATCTGAAAATGTTTTATGCTCACTAAATCTTTGAACAGTTAGATTAAGATAAAGAGAATTAAATATAACACTAAGACTACCAATTAACCTCTGTTGCAAAAGTCTTTAGACAAAATGTTCGTTCGTTTTCCGATCACTTAAAAGCAACTAGTGCGAGTCAAAAGCAGTTAGTAAGACTCAGAATTTTGTGCTCTTTCCGAAAATGGACTCAGAAATTTTGTGTCTGTTTTTGTTCGAGAGTAGTGAGGACATCTTTGAAAGACCTAAAAAATTAGTTTGGACGGAAAATTTTTTCGTACATTTTCACTATTGGGATCCGAAACTAAAAGTTGAAATTTTTGTTGATAGATTAGCTTGTAGAGCAAAATTTACCCTACAAAACGCACTATTTGACTTTCTTTTTATCTTCCAATAAGGTACCTAAATTTTCGTTTTTCTGTATCACCCTCATTTTGGAAAATCGACTTTTTGACGAAAGCGCGTTTTACGTAGAAAGTAGTTCTTGAGAATATGCTTATAGGTTCAAGCTAGAGCTTAGTGCGATATCACGTTTTGTAAAGAAGTGTTCGCTCTACAAAATCACCGACTCCGACAATTTTTAGCACCTTCGCAAAGGGATTTATGGGAGTTAGCAAAAACCCTGTTTATTCGTCGTCCAAACCAATTTTTAGACCTTTCAAAGATTCCTTCACTTCGCCCAAACAAAAACAGACATCCAATTTCTGAGTGCATATTCGGAAAGAGCATAAGATTCTGGTAATAACCTATAGTTTTCCACTCGTCTAAAATACTTTCAAGCATGCCAAAAAAGAACAAACATTGTGTCCAGAAACTTCGGCACACCCGTTCCGTCCAAACTAATTTTTTAGGCCTTTCAAACATTTCCTCACTACTCTCGAACAAAAACAGACACAACATTTCTGAGTCCATATTCGGAAAGAGCACAAAATTCTGAGTCTTACTAACTGCTGTTGACTCGCACTAGTTGCTTTTAAGTGATCGGAAAACGAACGAACATTTTGTCTAAAGACTTTTGCAACAGAGGTTATATATATATGATTCCATATGTGAAAATATATGAGAGTAAAACACACAAAGAAAAATCTTGAAAAGGAAAATATGGAATAGACAAGATGTCAACAAATTACGTAATTTTACATTTTAAACTACTATTGGCTATTATTAAAATGTTTTTAAATCATCTTCCTCGCTGTCTATAGTGTCTATAATCTAGAGTGACCCATTAATTCAAGATGAAAATATTCAATCTTGAAAAAGGTATAACGAAAGAAACAAAACACACAATGATTTCTTTTCTTTTCTATCTTTGATCTTGCCGGATAGGTTCATATATATTATTATAACGATGAGTTTCTCTTTTTGCAATTTTCTTTTTCTTTCCTAGACGTCAAGACCATATTCTTCCATGTTTCATCTTTCTTTCTTTCTTGTCTACATATATTCTTTACAAAACTAAAATCTCAAAGAAAAAAAAATGACGACATTGTGGAGTCCTTCACAATATATGGTAACAAAAAATACTAAATTTGAAGCTGAACTAGCTCGATATTTAATACCTGATCCTGGTGATAGGGATGTAGCAATACCAACACAGTATTGGTAGTATTGGCATTGGTATTAGAAGTGTCATATTCTCATTACCATTACTGGTAAGTGCTAAGTACTATTCCCAAGTATGTGTTAAGTGCTGTTTCCAAGTAGGTAGTAAGTAGTACTGGATCTCTTTGGTCTGTAGAAATCAGCAATTTCCGATCCTTCTGGTGTCGCAAAGGATGATACATAGTTCGTGTTGGTACTATGTGATGTCACCAGAATATTCAAAACTACTGGAACTACGTCAAGCTATTTGAAAAATCCTTTAGAATAATCAATAACACTGATACCTATTAGTTTGTCTTGCCATAGTGGTTTGGTGATGCTCTGCAAAGATCACGCTGAATTGCATTACTATTGATACTGTAGTTAACTGATACTACTAGCATCACCAAAGAAGACTCAATAGAAAATGTGATTAATGTCGGCAAAAAAATGTATACATCGAAGAAATTACAAAGAATATTTTGCGATAAGTGCCACATTATTTTAGTTATCATGCATTGAAGTATGAACAAAAAAAAGATTATTAACATTTATCTATGTGTATAACGATCCGAAATTTTTCTCGTTTATATGGCCAAATGAATTGGATATAAACTTCCAAGTTTTCCACATTTGTTTTACTTGCTTTTATATAAAAATCGAAACTTGTCGCGTCATCAACTAATAATCGTTGGAAACAGTCATTGCTGATTCGTTTGTTAAATGAATAACAATCGTCAGTGTAATTCATAGTACAGTAAAAGCTCTGTGAGTGAACACCTCTATTTAGCGAACACATCCCAACTCTGAACAATGAACACGATCTTTGGTTCCTGGATTAAAGAAAACCTCTAAATAGTGAACATACATACTATAAATTATGCACATGTCATGTATATGAAATAATAGAATAAAAGAGAACATAGCGTATATTTTGAAGCGGAGATAGGCCAACTCATTGACGATCTATTCATCACAACAAATTCGTGGCATATATGAAAAAAAAAGATGAATAGTCCATCACGAATTGATCGATCGCATGTGAAAGAACAATACTCTTTATCATTTATGATTGTGAAATGATAACAAGATATACATTAACTCTTTCTGAAAAGATACAATTGATTCGTGAAAATGAACAAAAGTTTTCTTACCATGCACTGGCTGACAAATATAAGATCTCGATCGGCAGTATATCAAATATTATCAAGCGTAAGACCGAATACATGGAAGATTACGAACAAAATGAAAGTTCAGCCAAGAGGCACAATATACGTGATGAATTTTCCCAACAACTCGATGAAAGAATATATGAATGGTTCGTGGCACAACGCAGCAAAAACATTCCAATATCAGGTCCTCTTTTATGAGAACGAGCTCGACAAATCTGTCAACAACTGGGTGGGCCGAAGGCTGACAATTTTAAGGCAAGCAACGACTGGTTGGAAAAGTTCCGAATACGACATGGTATACAACATCGAATGATATGCGGAGAATCAGCAACAGTCGACCTTACAACTGTTGACGAATGGAAAAAACGACTTGTATCAATAATCGATAGTTATGATCCAAATGACGTTTACAATGCTGACGAAACCGGTTTACTCTTTAAAGCACTACCAAATCGTTCGCTTGTCACCGCCAAGGATACATGCAAGGGTGGAAAATGATCGAAAAAATGTTTTACCGTTCTTCTTTGCACCAACATGACTGGCACCGATAAGCTACAGCCCCTTCTTATCGATGAGTTCTCTATCCTCTATTTAATCTTTTCTATTCATCTGTATTAATATTAGCGTTTTAGGCAAGACAGTTAACCCCCGCTGCTTTAAGAATTTAAATACCAAAGAACTACCTATCAATAGCGATCGAATCGCACAAGTTGGATGACTGCAAGTCTGTTCGATGAACGGGTTGCTGACGTAAACAAAAGTATGCTCAAGCAAAAACGCAAAATCTTATTGTTCATCGATCGTGCACCTTGTCACAATGCTGATATTGAATATTCCAACATCTGTCTCACGTTTTTTCCCTCCAAATACTACTTTGAAATTACAACCTCTCGACCAGGAAATCATCAAGAATTTTAAATGTCATTTTCATAACTATCGTGATTTATGTTATTTTGCTAAACAACGCTATACATTCATTTAGGTCAACATCTCGTGAAACATGTGATATCACGTTGTGCTGTCGCCACCTCATCTGACGACATTATTATTACAGCACTTGATGCGGTACACTGGACGAAAAGTGCTTGAGAAGCGGTCACCCAGTCGACAATTCGTAACACGTTCCGGATGGCAGGCTTCATCTCTTCAAAAGTCGATGATAACAAATAGTACTACAATTAATAACAATATCGATTCTGACGAAGAAATTACTGACAATATCACCACAGCCTTAAACAATCTGGATACATTTCTTTCTCTTATGAATATCGATGGACAAAGTCTTTCTTTCAGCAAGTCAATTCGCCGAAATAGATTCAGACATTCCAGTCTTCAATGAATGAAGCGATATCGACGACAATCTGATTATCGTCGACGAAAATTACAATACCAAGAAAAACAACAATTATGATGAAGAAGATGATGACATACCGACTGAAACACCACCAAAGCTCACTGAAGCAATGGAGATGGTCAGACGATTACATCTTCTAGCTGCCACTCAACAACTACAACTACATTTACTTATTTCTCAGCTGGACTCACAGCTTACTCAACTTTGCATTGACTCGAAAGCAGTTAAACAGACAACGATCGATGATTGTTTTTCATAAAAATTGAACAGATATGTAAAATAGATTTTAAAAAAATATTTTTTTGTTATTTTGTTTCATGAAAATTAAATAAATGTGTAGTAGACGAATTAAAAGATATGTTTGTTACATTAATATAAATGAAATTCTAATTAAAAAGGTTCGTAATCATCGTTCTGTCATACTTACCATGCACTGTATACATGTAATGGTTTAGCCAATGCAAAATCTCTATTTAATGAACACTTCCCTTCGTGAACACTTTTTGGACAGTTCCGTTGGTGTTCACTATATAGAGATTTTACTGTATTTTATACGTTGCTTCCAGTCATATATATAGAAATGATAAGAAACAAGTTATGTTCTATTCATTATTCCTAGTGTAAATAAAACAAGTTTGTTATGGAAAAGTTGTTAGCGCAACAACTATATAATTGAAACGTGAAATAGGACGGTGTGGGTGGATGAATATGAATAGAAGAGCCTCACACTTACGCTCTTCACAGTATGATACTTCATTCATGATATTGATGATGAGATCTCTTACGGATTGCACTCAGCTTATATTAGTTATTTTCACCAGACTTTCATACGAAGAGATAAATTTGACATGAGTTATCGCTTCTTGCATTTAGTGACATCTTTTTTGTCAAATAAAACAGAACTTCTCATTTCATAGAATGAATTAATTATATAAAAACTATAAAAAAAAGAATATTTTTTCGACATAATCTTTCATTTTGGTGGTCTATGTTTGAAATATAATACATACTGAATAAATGATATTATGTGACAACTTATCACAATAGAACAAGTTTTTTGAACCCGTTCTTTTCATTCTAAATGGATGATTCTCTCATACAAATTCTCATTCGTCGTAAATCTAACAAGTGTTATGAAATACGAATTGCCACTCGCTATCATATTACCGACCCAATTAAACAAATAGCTGAGCATTTTCATTTAAAAATTGAACAATAATTACATGTATCGTAATGAATCAAATGTTTGTTCATTGTTTTATTCATTGCATCATACACATTATAATGTATTAAATAAATATGGTTTATTGAGTAGTGAAGAACTTGTGATTTAATAATATATGAAGACGAAGATAATGATGAAAAAAAATCTATCAATAATTAATAAGATATTTAACGTCAACTGTTAATTTTCATTTATTTATTTATCCTAGTTAAACATGTTTTTTTTTGTACGCGTGACACGAACAAAATTCAAAACGTGTCTATATAACATGACTTTCTGGGTCAAGAATTTCATGTGCATGTGAAAAAGAGTTCGACTAGAGCAGTCAATTGGATTTATCATCGAATAAATATGTAAATTTATTTTCGACAAGAATTGAGTAGGATAAAAATACTTATTGACAAGTTATATTAGGTCGAATAAATGCAGATTATTGTACATGGATTCGTAGAGGTAAAAGAAAATTAGTTTGCTCCTTTCTTTTATGTTTATTTCTTTTTATTTTAGATAATTCTCATGGGGTAGTAGAATTGAGTTAGATATATGAGCAAAGGATTATCAAAATTGATATATGTGTTATCAATACAGAATCTGATGAAAGTATTACTTATTTCGATAGAGTTTGATGCTGTTTTCATGTAGTTTTTCTTCTTTATAACAATTTACATTATGATTCAAGTAAAAAAAATATTATTATGAAATCTTTGTTTTTTTGTTTATTGAAATTTTTGTTTATAGTTCATTTGATAACATATACTATTATAGAACAGAAAGAACTATTAACAATGAATAATGAAAAGATCCTTTTATTAGTTAAAGATTTTGTGAATACTGAACAATCAAACAAACCAGCTTTTTATTGTGATTTTTTTTCTCATTTCTTTTTGCTTTATGGAAACCTATTGTAGGATTTTATATAAATATATATTTAATATGTATATATATATATATATATATATATATATATATGTTAATGTAGAGATAGACATTAGTCATTATTAGATAGTCATATTAGAATTTTTTTCTTTATTTTTCAACGAATGATTAAATTTACTTCAATTCAGATTATTATTTCAACAAGACAAGCAAAATCAATAAAAATTAATAGACACACCAATGATACTGTAAGTATGTTTTTACATATTTAAAAAAGGCTTTGTTTTTTTTAAATGAATTCAATAATCTTCAATCATGATGTCAGAATTTTAATAAATATTCTTTGTATTATAGTACGTAATAATAATAGATGAAAAACAAAATGCCTCAAGTATTTTTAACAAAATTATTATAAAAAAAAAAAGAAAAGTCCTTGACTCTGAGCAAAATAGATTATGAATACATGATAAGATCTTAAATAATCCCTGAAGCAATATGACTGTGAATTTTAGGATTTATAGTTTCCAAGGTCGGAAAATATATTTTTTGATTAATTATAATTATTTCATAAAATGACATGCAAGTTTCTACAGATGTTATTATAATGTCTTATTTGAATGTGTAGTCTACAACAGTTTTGAAAGTTGAATACACAAACTAGATACTCTATTCTCTAAACTTTATCTTTCAATTCTAATCGTAGATTCATGAAAAGTTTTTTTGTCGTAACTCTTTTTCTTACCATCTCGATTGTTCTCAGTATTTTTATTGACTAATGATATTTAAATTCATTTATTAATTAAGAAAAAGATTTCATTTTGACCTTGTACAACTATAAGATAGTTAATATCTCTTAAGAACTGTAAATAGAATATTAAAAATGATCGTATCTAGAATTTCTTGATTTTTATATATACTTTATCATAAAAAAATTTGTTCTGAGTTATAGCAATAAAAAGTCACTGAGAAGAACGATAAGGATAAAAATGCAGGAAGAAAGGAAAAACAACTATATTGTCGATTAGGAATATTTCTATTCCAGGAATGTACGTTCGTCGTCAATTCACAGTTTGTATTTATATTTCGCTGTGTTGAGGATATTTTTATCAATAAACTTTTTACATTCTAATATAACATATAATTCAAAGAATGTTTCTCAGGTTCAATAAAAGATGCCATTACCTTAATAAACCTATATCGTCATAAATATTTTTGTTTCGATCAATCCATATAAAAATAACATTTACATTAATTATTAACATAGTCTGTATGTGCTTGTTTTTTATGCGTTGAATATTCATATAAATAACAGACTAAAGCAAAATATTCCTTCTAACAACAGAAAAAAAACACCAATGACATCTTTCATATATGAACTTTTTTGTTTTTTCTTTTCTCAAAGATTTTTTTCTTTTCTAAAAGATTTTTTTCTTTTGAGAGTTCAACAAGATGGAAAAATAATGTCTTTGCTGGAATTCTTAAAAAAACCTAATTAATTTTTTACTAGAATTTTCTTTAAATTGTTGAATATCATATATAATTTCAGTTCGCGTGATCTTATTTCTTCAACAACACAATCTGAGTGTTCACCCACATATCGACATGTTCCTATGCCTTCTAAAGGTAATTATTTATAAAAATAAATATTTTATTGAGTTAGTTGAAATTTTATCTTATATATATATATATACAGTTATTTTTGTTTCTATGTTCTTAATTTCTCGTGTCCTGTTAACAGATTTTTTTCATGAATTTAATGATGAAATTAGTTTTCTTTTTTTCTAATATTATTTTTATTAATGAGTACATCAACAAAATATCTTTATTGCGTGACATTAGTGTCAAACATAATTAATAAAGCGGCAAGAAAAATAACCAATACAAAAACAAAGAAAAGTATAAGAAATCAATAGACATAATTGAAACGTACGAATTAATGATGTCAATAGTAACGTAAACTTATTTACGTATATCAATTTTTATCTATTTTTATAATATAAAAATAATAACTGTTGATAGTTATTCATATGAGTGTATAATCCAGTATTTTTTCATATATGTTTTCAAGCTAGGTTCTTTCTTTCGGATGCCAAACATCAATATGTAATGATAAAAATAAAATGAAAATAGACCCAATGAGTAATACTTGACAAATAGATATAAAGAAACAACAAAAAAGAGTCCTATGATCACTTCCTACACAGAATTATTGCCAGTTCTTTATTCCTTCGTAAACAGAAAGAAAGAGAAAACTGGGCGTCACTCGTATGACTACATATTAGTAGTCTTTCTTACGAAAAACTATAGATTATTCTTATCATTCTATATTTCTTTTTCCATGAGATGCTAATCTTGAAACCATTATGTGATATGTATACATATACCTTGATGTGAAGAAAAATAACAAGAAAAATGTTGTTTTGAAGTTTCATTTTGTTTTTTAGTATATAAAAACATCAACGCATAATTGTGAAAAGAAAAAAAATCGAAGAAGAACGAGAGAAAAACGAGAAGAAAAAAACACGACAATCATTTTTTTTTCTAATTGATGCATCGTTATTGTTGCTGAGTGATCGTGTACATCGTAACAAAAAAATTCATCCAATATAACTTTGACTGTTCGTATATGAGAACAAAGCATCTGTCAATTCCTTTTATTAGCATCTTTGTCTTATAAATCAAAGCTAAATAATGTCAAATCAACAAGAATCTATTGAAAAGAAGACAGAAGAACAAGACAATAATGTCTTTGATGAAGAACTTCAACAGAATACAATAACTTCGCAAGAACATGCAGCTAAAAATGATATACATGCCTGGCGAAGACATCGTTCATACACTTACCAACGTAATCCATTACTGTTCAGACGTATGAGTCAAGGTGAGCAAATACAAAAAAGAAAAATTTATTATTGATGTCTTTTATAACGCTTTTATGTGTATTACTCAAGGTGTCGTACTTTGTTTGTGTAGACATATAATCCTATTGTTTGTTAGTAACAATTCAAGTACATTTAAGTACAACATAAAATACAGAAAATAGATGGGATTTCGCGTTACTAAAAAACAAAAACAAAAAATATATTCTTTCTTTTTTTTTCAAACTTTTTAGCATGTCGCGATCGATTAGTTCGAACACCAACTGTTATTGTATGTAAACATGCTTTCTTTTTTGTTTTTCTATTACAATTTTGTTCATTCTATTCATGTTTAAGGCTATGTGTGGTTTACCAGCACGAGGCAAAGTAAAATATTTTTCGAACAAATCAATAAAAATTTAAATCCATTTTCTTTTAAATAAAGACATACATTTCAAAAAAATTGGCACGTTATTTACAATGGATTGGAATCAAAACAAAAGGTATAAATAGAATTTTCAATTTTACTAATATATATGAAAATTGATTTTTGTTTTTCGAATGTCTATCGAAGTTTTGAAGTATGAGTGTTGAAGTACATATGTACTATTTACTTGATAGTGTACTTTGGACTGTTCATAATGTTACTCAAAAAACAAAAATTAAATAATTTATGGAATGAATAAATGAATATTTATTATGTTTAGCAAGTGATAAAAAAAAAAGAAAATGATAGGAATTCATTTTGATAAAATCATCAGTTAACTAGATATCGTCTTCTATGCAAATAAAGGTCATCATAGCCTTTCCATTTTATTGTTTTGTTTCGTTTTTATGATGTAAATATGTTATTCTATAACATAGATAATGATACAAAATCTTTGTAATAAAAAATTTGAAATCAAAAAAACGAATAGTTTGTATTACATGGTATTGATTTTCACTGAAGAGAAAGTTATGATCATAAAAATCTTTATATGTCATGATAAGTAAGATCTGTAATAAAGCTAATTTGAATGATAACCTGCTGTTGTTCTATATTGATTGTTATTACATAGATATTCAGTTTTTTTTTGAATATTTCCTTTATTCAAACTAAAGAAACTTTATAAAAAAAAATTTTCTTTCGAATTCATGAAATAATATTAATTATTTTTTATTAAGTATGTTCTTATCTGTCGGTAATGGGTGAAAGACAAAAGTGCAAAAAAAAAAAACATAAAAAAGCCTTTATAAAAAAAATTCTTTCAGTAAGCTTCTTGTTTGGTTGCCATAGAGTTACATTAATTAGATAAAAGAAACTTAATTTACTATGAAACTTTACTCTTTGCTCAATGATAAAATCTGCAACCATTCCAGTATTAAATTGAGAATAGAAAGAACTGAATAAAAAAACAAAGGTTATAGTAACACAGAAGTCAATATTGATGATGATAGACTTCTTATTTATGCAGGAGTCATTCTATGATATATATATATATATATATATGGAATGTCATAAGAAGGAGACATTGTATGGGATAACATTAGTACATGTCTAGCCAAAAAAATATGCATCTATAGATTAGATGCATCTGTCTTCTTGCCATTTTGTAGAAAGTGTTTTGTATGAAGATTATATTTATTTCTCTTGAGAAATGTCATCAGTGGCGAAAACAATGGTTGGACGAAGATCCTTAATGTAATTACGCAAGTCTTTGTACCCAACCACTGTTGATAGTACTAACGAACGATCATGATGAGTAGTAAAAAAAATCTATTTTCATTTTTACTTATCGAGTTATGGGTGTTTTACTCAATATTTTGCTCTATGAGCATAGAGTTGTTGAGAACCTGGATGATCAAATTTTGAGCTAAAATTTTGTCTATATTTTTAGGTCTTATCAAAGGGGGAAGAAGCTGATTTCTATACTAGAAATTATTATAATGCTGAAAGGATACGAATCATGGTATGAAGTAAATAAGTTATCGGAACCCATTAGAAATCAATGAAAATCACTCTAAGTCATTAAAAATTTCCAGTAATAAGATTACAAGTAAAGCCTTGATTTCTATTGAGTTTCTTGACTTTCAATAACTGCTAATATTCTTAATGGTTCCTCTTGATTTCTAAGCATTTTTGATGATTCCTATTGATTTGCGGTAAACAAATGAAAACCTATTTCCACCTATAGGAATCACCTGAAATCAAGAAATCAGTTTGCTCTTTTGAAACACAACTCAAACCAGATGTTTCTTTAAAATGTAAATATCTTAGCAAGGATAGGTTCGTTCTAGGTCAACTTTGTGGGTGTTTCTCTATCACAATAAGATCAATCTATGGACAAACTTTCAGCTCGAAATTTGATCATTCAGATTCTCAGCAACTCTATGCTCATAGGGCAAAAGTTGAGTAATACGTTCATCATTCAACAGTGAAAATCAAAACTAAAACAGATTTTTTCTGTTTATTATCCATTACGACCGATCGAATGCTAATAGTTTCAATCAAGTTTCGATTGAACATTTCGGAATGTTCTCTCATCAATGTCATCTTAATAAGTTCTATTGTTTTAGTGTTTAATGTTGGTGAATATCGCCGTGATGCTGTTAAATTCTACGCTGACAAAGATTTTTTTGATCCTGATAATACTGAAGCAGTAGCTGTTCGAAAGTATAAATATATTTTCTTTAAAAAAAAATTAAAAACAAAAAAAGATTAACATTTCTAGTCTTTGTGCGCAACAAGCTCTTGAAGATATGTGTAATTATCTAGCTTATGATGGTGAAGTAGCTATATTTGATGCAACAAATACAACACGTGAACGTCGTCAAAATATTTACGAATATTGTACACAAACATTTTGTTTTCGTGTGTTTTTTGTTGAATCAATATGTGATTCATCAGAAATCATTGAATCGAATATTCGCGTATGTTAGTTTAATGAAAATAGATAAATGTATTTTTTTTTGTTTTCCTTTTTAATATAGGAAGTAAAATCAAAAAGCCCTGATTATAAAGACGTTACAGCAGAAGAGGCTGTTTCGGATTTTCTTTCACGTATTCAACAATATGAAAGACGTTATGAAACAATTAATGATAAATCAGAAAGAAATTATTCATTTATTAAAATATTTAATTGTGGTGAACGTTTTCTTGTGCATAAAATTGGCGGTAATTATTTATTAAAACAAAAACATTTATAGTTAATGTTTATTAAATATCTATATATATATGCTTTTAAGGTCATATGCAAAGTCGTGTTGTATATTTTTTAATGAATATTCATATTTTACCAAGAACGATTTATTTAACACGAGTAAATTTCAATATAAAACAAAAAAAATCAAAAACGTTCATTTGTCTAATTTTGAAATTTCAGCATGGAGAATCAACATTGAATCAACAATATCGTCTTGGTGGTGATCCACCATTATCAACAAATGGAAAATTGGTATGAAGATTTTTATACTCGTAAAAATAGAATAATGAGTTCAACATATTAGTCTTAAAATAATTAAATATAGACAGTTACGATTATGCAAAATTAAATATTAATACTTGCGAATACTCTGAAAATTTATTTGCAGTAACATATATATTTCGTATTGGAGTATTTGTTAATGAAACTATTTCTCTAGAAACTTACTTGTGAATCTATAAAAGAGTGAAGTAAAAATACTTGACTGTTTTAGTAACGTAACTTCGACATGAGCCGTGAAAAAATTGTGATATATTTTATCTTGAGACAGATCTCTTTTTGAAAATCTTGATAGAAAAGTTGAATGGTGTTAGCAATAACTTGATTGATAAGATGAAGTACTCTCATATGAATATTAAAATTTGTAAATTGCTAAATATGACTTGATTTATATACAAAATAATTAAGAATTTTTATTTGATTTTAGTTTGCTGAAGCATTAGCAGAATATATGGCTAATGGTAAATGATTTTAAAAAATTATTTTATTTTTTATTTTATTGAATTATTTTTCATTAAATAACAAAGAAAATATTCCGGATTTAATTGTTTGGACAAGTCAAATGCAACGATGTGTTCAAACAGCAGCTAAAATCAATGCTCCAAAAGAACAATGGAAAGCATTAAATGAAATAAATGCTGTAAAAAAAAAAACATAACAACATTCATGATTAATTTCATAAATGATTTTGATTGTTTTTAATTTTATATAGGGTATATGTGAAGGTTTAACATATATGGAAATGGCTGAACGTTTTTCCGATGAACTTGCTGCTCGTGATCAATCAAAATTTTATTATCGTTATCCAGGAGGAGAAGTACAAGAAAATGCAATCAACAGAAAATAGATATTAATAATTTATTTTTCTAGTCTTATCAAGATCTTGTTGCACGTCTTGAACCAGTTATAATGGAACTAGAACGAGCTGAAAATGTTCTTGTTATTTGTCATCAAGCTGTTGCACGTTGTATACTTGGATATTTTCTTAATAAGGATGCTGGTATATTGAAAATATTACTTTTTTTTTATTCTAAAATAGTAACATCACTCAATCTATGCTTTTGTTATAGATGATCTTCCATATACAGAAGTACCACTACATACAATTATTAAATTAACACCAGTAGCTTATGGTTGTTTAATGGAATGTATACCATTACCAGTTGAAGCTGTTAATACACATCGTAATAAACCAACGGTTAGAGAAAAGAAATAAAAACCGGGAAATTGTTTTTTTTAAATAGATTATTTTTCTCTCATTTAGAATTGCCGACGTAATCGAACAGTACAAGACGCAGTAGATGAGTTCCTCATTGAACGAGATACAAAACCAGTTGCACGAACAAAAAGTGAAATTTTTTATAATAGCAGTGGAACAAAAATTAAAACAACACATATCGATGGAAGTCGTCTTCCACGAAGTGACAGTACGAGTGGTGATCCAGCATTGAATAATATTTGTTCATTAATTCAGGACCTTCATGCAACACATGCAGAATAAAAAACAAAATGATTATCATAATTCTTTTTGTTTATTTTTATTAGTACAAACTATACGTTACCAATTAGTTTGTAAATCTCGTTTGTGTTTTTTTCTCTTTCCTTCTACTTGTATTGTGTTGATTTGTCAAACGAGTCTTTACTGTTTTTCTTTTGATCTGCAAGATAAAGATAAAAAGAAGATAAAGAAATGTTTTAAGTAATCGATTTCTAGATGGATTCAAATAATAAGACATCAATGGAAAATATTAATGAACCAGTTCGAAAACGAATGCGACCAGGTAAGAATATGTTAATAGAGTGTTCAATTCGTTTTCATAATTTTCATTTTAATATAGAAATTTCTGTAAATAAATTAGTAATAAAAGAATTTATTCAAACATTATAACGAAGAATGATTTAATAAAGATAACATTACTTCTCACGAGGGAAGTCTCCTAACTGATTAATTACTTTTTAGCCGGAAGCATGTGCATCGTGTAGACCCTAATGAGTTATGAATATCTCAAAAAGAATTGGCGCCTATAGCTGATTACTGTCAACATATTGCATTTTTATTTTATTTTTCAATACAATACCGTGGCCTCCCTCAGAAACACCAGAAAAACTGATTTTCGAATTTCAACTTGAAACTTTGCATAGAAATAAGCTATAGACTCGAATTCTTTTCGAAGTGTTCATAATTCATTAAGGCCTACATGATGCATATAGTCCCAATTTAACAGTAATTAACCACTTAGGAGACTTTCCTCGTTAGATCCTGTGAGATGAGTAGAACATTATTCTTCCGTATTGATATTGAAAATTGTATATCATAAACTTAGTTTATGCTGTCATCTATTGAATCGAGAATTTCACATTTATCATCTTCGCATTATAATGACTATTTGAGTGATAGCTTTGCTTTTCTTTTTTCTTCCATATTAGATGTATAACATGTATGATGGAATTTAGATAAATTTCTATTTTGCTTCATCTTTCACGTATGATATTTTATTGTAATATTAGAAATAAAAATTGTCTTTTAATCATTTGTGCTAAACTTTGAACAATTCAATTCATGAAATCATTTTGTACGTTCTATCAATGATAAAAAGAATTTTATTATCATCATGAAAATAATATATGTCAAGTGACTGATATATAATGAATCCATCAGATCTGATTGCTTTTTCAGAAGGTGCACCATCAAATTCTCGATGGAAACTTAATTCAATTTATTTCTGTAGAAATGTAAGGAGAGAAATCAAACGAAGAATACTCAACTCGTATAAGCGGACCAATATTCTAAACAACTCTATAGACAACGAAATAAAAATGCATTCAATCAATTAAAAATTTTTTCCAATTTAGATCCTTCATCAGACAATAATCCTGAAGAATCCGTTGGCATAACTCAATTCTTATCGAATCATGATGGTTTTGATGGTATAATTAAATATCGGTATGATTTTTTTTCCTAGAAATATTTACTTCTATGTTTTATAATAAATAGTTATTCAGATTTTCTTGTCAATGAAATTTCATCTGATGGTTCAATTATTCATTTAACTGATTTATCATGTCCAAATTTTGATCAAAATAAGTCGAATTCATTAACAGTTAATATTATAAAAAAAAGAAAAGAAAAAAAACCATTAGTTTCCTATAAATTTTCTATTTAAATATTTTTTAGAATGTTCCACTTAGTGAAGAAATTATTGATCGTTTAAAAACCTTATCACAAACACATGATAAAGATTTAATTTCAATTCCTGCTAGTAAGAAAAAATAAAATAAGACAAATAGAACTAAAAATCTTTTTTTTTGTTTCAGATGATTTAACAAAAGAACAACGTACATCAATTCATCATTTTGTTCGTTCAATTGATATTAATCTTAAAAGTGAATTAATCAATGGTTCTATTCAAATAACATATCAACGTGAGTGAGTGATTTTATTCAATACTTAAATATTAGTTTTTGTTTTTTTGATTTCTTTTCTCAGCTATTGCTAATCAAACACGTCGTTCAACAGAGCAATGGCCAGACAAAACGAAACCATATTTAAAATTTGTTCTATATAAAGAAAATCGAGATACAATGGATACTATTCAATCAATAGGAGCACTTTTAAAGTAAAGAAAATCTTCTCTCTTTTTTTTTGTTTTTTGGAAACGTTTCACTCGACTAGAGTATCTGCTGAAGATAAATTTCAGAAAGAAATAATTATTTAAATTATAACAAAAACAATCAATTGAAATTAACAGGATTATTTTAAGTTTTTTTTGCAAGAGACATTTCAATCCATTTTCCTGTATTGCTATTAACTCATAAGGATCATGATCATTCAAATATTAACAATGATTTTGTGATTTCTAATAAATCATGGATTGTAGAATATTGTATTTAACTTCTCTTTTTTCTCGTACTTATTTCGACAGCAAATGAATGAGATGTAGAAATCAGATTTGTTTAAATATTTCAATATTGCAATAGTAAGATAAATCGAAAAGAATATATGGAAAGAAAGAAATTATAATTGTCACTCTCAATGACCGTAAATACATGTGTTTGCAACAGAAACTATCCTGAACTTTAAAAAAATCCTCTCTAATACACTATGGCTGTCGTGAGATTCGAATGAATCCGGTCTCTGAATTTTTTCATTTGAAATCAATTTGTGAGTCTCATTCATGAATGACATACTAATAATTGGAAAAGAAAAATGATTCCAATAGACAAAAACAACCGTTAGAAAACTGCGGGTCCAGATTCGAGCTTTTCCCCACCAGTATCTCGCACCCTTTGCGTATATGAATAAGTGAAGGATCAAGTTTTAGCTATTTCTTGGCTCCTCTAAGAAAAAAAGCCAACGTACATTTATTTATTGTTGTGCATTGTGCGATCACTCGATGATGCTTAATAAATTAAAAGTTTTTGCTTACTTGAAAAGAGTATTACATTAACGAAAAAGAAAATTGAACAACTAATTGATAAACAAAATTCGCCAAACCAACAGTAACACCAAAATCGTCAGCTCTATAGAATAATTTTAGTTGTATTTATGTAAACGAGCTCATACAAATAGGGACGGACTGAGAAATTAAAAAAAAGATACCAGATAGTTTATATAAGTTCTATCATAGCTATAAAATAATCGTTCATAGTTATTTAACTCTCGAATGATAGATAGACATAGAAATGGTGGTTTTTTTTTTCTTTAGTATGAATACCTCGTTATTTCAATATGCTGGTATAAAAGATAAACGTGGTAAAACATGTCAAGAAGTAACAATTCATAAGTAATTTTATTTAAAAGAAAAAAGGAAACTAAATTCAATTCAATGATTTTTTGCGTTTCAGAGTATTACCAAATAAGTTTAAGAATTTAAATCAACGTTTATCAGCAGTGAAAGTAGGAAATTTTCAATTATGTCAAAATCCATTACGTCTTGGACAATTACAAGGAAATCGTTTTGAAATATTTATTCGGTAATTTTAAATAAAATAAATAAAAAAAAAAATTCTATATATTAAGTTTACATTAGAAATATTTCTATTGAATCAAATGAAAATATTCAAATTTATGTTACAAATTGGATAGAAAAAGGATTTATTAATTATTTTGGTTTACAACGATTTGGTTCACGTACATTAGCAACACAAACAGTTGGAAAGTAAATTATTTTCTTTTAATTTATTCATTTCTTTTTTTTTTTTGATCTTTTTCTTTCCCTCGAAGATATTTACTTCAACATGATTGGTCTCAAGCAATTAATGCTATTTTAGCATATGATGAAACAATAACACAAGAATGGCTTCGTAATTTATTAAATCAATGGAATAAAACACATGATATAAAAACAATACTTGATGGAACAATTCCATATCGTCGTTCAATTGAAGTTGATCTTCTTCGTGGTTTACAAAAACATGATCAAACCAATTTAATTGGAGCACTTTCATCAATACCACGTAATACACGTTTACTTTATTTACATGCATATCAATCAATGATATGGAATAAAATTGTTTCAAAACGTTTAATAACTTATGGTAATGAAATACTTATTGGAGATCTTTATATAAATGATATAACTAATGATACAAATGTTTTCTATGTCACCGAAAATAATCGAAATAATATTAAAATTGAACAAATTGTTTTACCATTACCTGGCTATGATATTAAATATCCATTAAATGATATACATTCATGGTATAAAGATTTATTAAATGAAGATGGAATAAATATTGATCAAATGAAATATCATGTTAAAGATTATAGTTTACCAGGAAATTATAGACAATTTATTGTACGTCCTGGTCAAGTTGATTATCGTATTGTTTATTATGATAATATAAATGAAGATCCTCTACAAAGTGATTATGATCGATTAATGAATCATAATAATAGTAAGAAATTAGTTTTTTTTTCTCTAATTTATTATTTATTTATAGATTTAAAATCAGAATTAAATACATATAAAGGATTAATTCTTGCATTTTCATTACCAAAATCATCTTATGCAACAATGGCATTAAGAGAAATATTACATCGAAATGAATCAAAACTTCAAACTCATCATCAACAACAAGAACAATCATCATTAACAAATGAAACAATAATTAATCAAGAAGAAGAAATTGAAGAAATCGAAGATGTTGTTTTGTGATATTGTTTTTTTTTGTTTTAAAAAGGAAATTAATAAATTTTTTCGATCAGAAAAAAAAACGGAATCATTCTGTCTATTGAATCTTTAACTAAAGCCTACTGAATCAAAAACTTTCACAACTCAAATACATATTTTCACCTAACAGAAATAATTAAAGTTTTCTCTAATACTCTTCATTACTGAACTATATACAAAATGAAATATTACAATAAGCGAAATCTCATCTATGTGTTTTTATTAAACAGTTAATTTCTATGAAAATCAGCATTAGTTAAAAAAATGCTTTTAAAAATACAAATGTTTTAAAACCGATCATGCAAAAGTCAATAGCACGTTTTGTGTAGATCAAACTTTGCCATACAAAAGTGAACCAATTAAAACTGATTCACAATTTGAATTTGATAGGTTTCAATCGAAATACAAAAAATAGTATACTGTATAATTACTAAATTTCTTCCTGCCATAGAAGACCCTTCCCTTTGAGAAACGATGAGTAAGACGTAATTGGAAAGTCATCTTAATTAATTTATTTATCGCAAAATTGGAACTTTAATTAGCATATTCATATCAAAATATGCCTAATTCTCAGGATTTTAAGCTGAAAAATCTTAAAAGACTGAGGTTAACATTCTATTTCTGGGCTTTTAAAATTTTCTTTCCAAATACCCCAAATCGTTGGGATTTTTTGAAAAACTCTTTTAATTAAAAAATATGAAAGTAAATGAGACATCATAGAAGATCTGGGGTCTTCTACTGGAAGGAAGCATTTCATTTTAGATATTTTCAAATAATCTGATGATAGGCGTTCAATCTTACCCTAGAAGAAAATTCTGAATACATATTCGGAAAGAGCAAAAAAAGGTCTAGTTCTAACAAATACTCTTTAAGTAGCCGAAAAATGAATGAATATTTTCTGCCAAGTCTTTCGCCCCGCAGATTATGTGAAGTTTTTCATCTTTCTATTTAACTTAAGGTTTTAGAATATAATTAACTACTATTTTTTGTTGGTGTTAATAGTAAAGTCTTTTTTTATGAGTAATATTATTATTTTATACTAAAACAAACCAAAATAAGTTCTATGTGTCTTTGTTTATCAGATACACATTATCTCAATTAACATTTTATTGTCTACAATATGTCTTCGTAAAGAATTCAATTATTGAAACCAATATAAATAATAATTCAACATAGAATCATCAACTTTTTATTAACGATATTTCATAATGACTTCACAAAAAATATTAACATATTCAGAAAGATTCTATTATCATTTCTATTTTATAACATATTGATTATGATAAATTATTTCTGCTATTGTAGAATCATCCATCGGTCAAGTATATGTCTTTAACACAACATGTTTATCTATCTCTTTAATGAATTGATCGGTCATGATGATTGCACATGTCTATTTATTTAGTTAATCTTATTTTTTCTGCTTTGAATCCTTCTTAGAATATTCCTATGCATACACTTCTGTTATATATATATTCTAAATCAACAATAACTATCAAGGTAACGATTATAACTACAGATGGTTTAATGATCAATATACTGGTAAATACTTTCGATAATCAAAGCATATAATTGATAACCATCTGTCTGTAAGACATAAAAATACATCAACGTTTATTCAAAGAATAATTCATCTAAGTTTTCTTTGTAATTGCAAAAAAATGATTGTCAAATTAAACATTTAAAAGTACTCATTAAAAATAAATACAATATATCAACTTTAACATTATACATTAAAATATCAACAATTTTTCATATCTATTTTTAAGCAATAAACTACAAAGTGATATTCTTCTTCTTCTTCAAAAAGACTTCTTCACATACCGACATCATTCAGCAACAAGAAAACAAAAAAGAATCAATAAAATCAAGCTGATTCTATATGCAAAATTCACACTCACACTCTATCTATATCTATATATATATATAAGCAAAGCATCTTATTGACATTCGTCTATGTGTATAGTGACATGTTATTTGCCTCTTAATCCACTGAATTACATTCTAAGTAAAGAAAAAAAAAAAAAAAAAAAAAATATATATATATATATATGCATGTAAAAGTTAAATGCTATTCTTTGTCTTCTATCAAGATAACATACAAAAACAGTGTCGTCACACAATTTTATTTTTGATTTAGTAGAACTAATGAATAGAATGGACAGAGGCGAGAATGTATACGATTGACAAAAATGAGTTAGACTCATCTAAAGTAGATGGGAGAAATAGATATGTCAAAGTGTCATGTTGTCACAGCATATGCATACTACGCCTTTCGGCAGATGTTTGCACAAATCAAAAAAAAAGGACTCATTGAACAATCTTCTTCAATTCATTACATTTCTTTTACCTGTGTTCTTTCATTTTTTTTTATTTCGCTCGTGCATATACAATTGATGAGCGCACGCGAAAATTTTGAATATTTTTGTCGCGACGATAGTTGAAAGAAGGCAAGTGCGAAACAAGAAGAAGAAGAAAAAAAGAAGAACGAAACGAACGAACAACCTAACTCTTCGTTTTTTGTTTGTACAGTAGCTATAGCAGGCAAACCATCGTGTCATAATAATTTTTGCTTTCTTTCTCTGACGTTCACAACAGTCGTCGTTGAACGAATATCATTGTGCCTCTATTCATACATTCGTCCAGTTCGTTTTCTTAGTTAGACATTCTTCGTCTCATTCTCTATATCAGAATTTTCTATTAACGAATTCTGGAAAAACAAAAAAAAAACAGAGATCTATTAAGACACAGAAAATTCCATATTTACACTATGACAATAATTAATAAAGGTAAATTTTTTTTTCAATATTCTTCTAATCACATTTGATAATACAACCAAAAAAAGAATAAGAACAAGTTCATTTCTATTAATATATATAGTTTCAAGCTAAACATGCATGCAACCATATCCATACGTAGTAACAATCTTATACTATTATCGTTAATTAGGTGCCTTTTTCTCTATCGCTACCGTCGCTCATTTTTCTCTCTCTCCCTCTCTCTCTCTCTCTCTCTTTCTCTCCCGATAAGCATACAGTACTCTCATTCATTGCTTATAAATGAAAAAAAAAGACTCTCATCATTTTCCCAAGCTGACTGCATCATCATAGTAACGTACCCATTTGTTCATTCTTTTTTGTTTTTTTAATATTTGTATTATTTATATCGAACTTGTCTCTTCAATGAGATACCATCTGTTCGTCTTCTCATTTATTGCATCATAACTTTTGAGTTACAGTACATATATATATATATATATATATATGTATGTGTGAGTAGTTAAAAATTTGTTAAAAAAGAAGAAAAAAAAAAAATGAAAGCTGCTTGCATATTTCCGCTTGATTAGCTTTTCTCGTATATGCACTTAACATTGATGATTGTAAACCATTTTTCATGTACGTAAGCTATTTGAACAATGTTTATCTGTTCACGCCCAAGGTAGAGTCACCGCACTAATCCAATTATCTGATTTCATTTACTGTTTTTTTTCCCACTCTTAATAAATAGCTGTCATTTTTTCTATTTGTTTCTCTATATACATATTGAAAAGAGAAGACATTATGACTATTAAATTGATCTTGAAATTTATCAGTTATATTACAGGGTAAAATTATTTATTTTATGTTGGCCTTTTATGATTATTTCTTCAATGTAACAAATGTTATTTCATCTTCTTTCTTATTCTTTTGTTTTTAAAGTTCGAGATGTTATCTTGATAATCCAGTAGTATATACATCATTTTCGCTCTTATGTTTTATGAAAAATGACAGAGATTTATCTTCCCTCCCCTCGTTTTCTTATTTGATACTATGGCCGAGACACGAGCACATTCATAGACATGATGGATTGCTTAAGATGTTTTGTATTCATTCATCTACTGTTCTATCTAGAGTGTGTGCCGATACTCAGTTGATCACACGGAAAGAAAATTCAACAACGAATACAATGATTCCTCAACAGCAACAACAACAACAGCAACAGCAACATTCTCGTTCATCGACTAGTGATGATGATTCTGGTTGTGCTCTTGAAGAATATGCATGGTGTCCACCAGGCCTTAAAGCTGAACAGGTATATATTTAATTATACTAAAGAAAAAAAACTCAACTTTATTTAAATATAATTATTTTAAGGTTCGACAATTTTTTAAATGTTTTTCCGAAGATAAAGTACCATTTCTTAATTCGATTGGTGAAAAATATCGAACAGTAAGTTATTCTATTGAAAAAATTAGTTTTTTTATGAATTTTATTTTATTTTATTGAATAGAAAATGCTTGAAATACAACTACCACCACAAGATTCAGATGTGAAATATTGTCGTTCATTGAATGAAGATGAAAAAAATGAATTACGAACATTTAACGAACAACAACGACATAATGCATTTGGTCGTGGCATTGCTAAACAATTACCACTAACACAATCTCCTTTGCCATGTCGTGGGGTAAATTGAAGAATATATTATTTCTTTTTTTTTTACTTGTACATCTATGTTACCTCGAGGAAAGATTAATACATATATACATGTACAAATATATATTACGAAACAAGAATAAAAATGGACAGAACTTAAAAGAATATGTATCATTTTTCGAAATTTGACATCTGAGGACAAAACTAACTGATGAAATTGAAGCTTTCGAGCGTATAAAAAAAAAGATGAAGCATGATGTAAGAAAATCACTATCAAATGATCAGCTAGTTAATTGTGTACAATTACAACACGAAAGAAACAAAAAAAAACTTCTTCGTTTTTTTTTAATGCAAAGTTCATTGATTAGAGTGAACAGTAAGTGTGTATGACATTTGCTGTATATTGGATCGATAGCACTCAGTGTGAAATCAAAAACAGATATTCTCAATCGAGATGATAATAAATAAATATAAGACAAGACAAACAGATGTTTAATATTATAAATAAAAATTATACATATATATATATATATATATGTGAATATGATTGATATTCATTTTCGTTTTTTTTTCATTTTAGTGTCAAAAGTTAATTGATTCAGGTTCAATATGTATTTATGTTGAACGAGCTGGTCGAAATGGTTTGTGGCATCCACAATGTTTTAATTGTATACAATGCAAAGAATTTCTTGTTAATTTAATTTATTTTCATAAAGATGGTCTACTTTATTGTGGTCGACATCATGCTGAATTATATAAACCACGATGTACAGCATGTGATGAAGTATGTAGAACGAATTAGATAAATTGTTAAATAGAAACAAAAAATATACCGGATAGATGATTGATCAATGAGAATAAGACGAGAGAACAGTTGTCGTGCAAAAAAAAAAGAAAGAAACTATAATTGATTATATAATCATCATAGATAACAATGTAGGTAGGCATTTGCATGCATAAAACAATGAAATACTATTAGTTGCCTTTTTTCTCTCTCTTATTTTTCGACAATACACATACATATGAACAGAAGACTATTATCATGTTCACATAAGGTATACAGTGATGACAAGTTTTAAGTATTTGTATTATTGACATGCCAGACGTACATGCATATGTATTTGTTGAGTATGTATGTTTATGAGTCGGACTAGACGATTTGTTTGCCTCTTCGGAGTATTGTGAATACAGTGAGAATAGTTGGGTAATAGATCGTCGACGTTTGTTGATGTCGATGATGATGATGATGATGATGATGGTAATAATCTTGTTGTATCAGATTGACTACCGTCGAACGACATAAACTAATTGTTCTTTTTTTTCTTTTTATTTCCATTTATGTTAGATTATCTTCAGTGATGAATGTACCGAAGCTGAAGGTTATAGTTGGCATATGGACCATTTTTCTTGTTCCAATTGTAAAAAACGCTTGGGTGGAGAACGTTATGTTATGCGACAAAATCAACCATTTTGTTTAAGTTGTTTTGAAACAATGTATGCAGAATATTGTGATACATGTGGTGAACGTATTGAAACTGATCAAGCACAAATGGCACATGAATCTCAACATTGGCATGCAACTGATGAATGTTTTTATTGTTATACATGTCGTATACCACTTCTTAATCGTGCTTTTTTTCCTCGATATGGTGCACTTTTTTGTTCAAATGATTGTGCATTACAACGTAATAATCGTTTTAATCATAAAAAATTTATTCAACAAGAAAAATTTGATAAAAGTCCTGATTTAATACCAATAACATATAAACAAACAAATCATCAACATGTTAAAGTTCTTCCTCCACGTCCAAAACCATTTCAACAACAACAACAACAACAACCAAATATTCGTACAATATCTAGTCGATCAAAAGAACAAGGTGGTTATGTATCTGATGGTGTTAATATTAGTAAATATAAACGTGATTATAATAATGGTTATCTATCTGATGGTACAGGTACACGAAAATATAAAAATAATCGTCAACAATTTCCAACAAAGTAAAAAGAAAATATTTGTTTTTTGAATTTTGTTTTTTTTTTTTTTGTAGTTTAAACTATGATAAAGATAAACCACAAGTATTTTTACAATTTCAATCATCACCTGAATCAATATTAAAAAATCGTCATCAAAATAAAATGTTTATAACAAATAGTCGTTCACGTGAACCAATACAATTTTACAATGATTTAAATCTTGAACAACTTGATCGTCATGGTGCAACACTTGAAATAGCACGATGTTCAACATCAAAATCATCACGTTCATCATTACCAGATTTAAGTAATAAAATATCTCGAATAAATTCAAATAAAACAAATCATTCAATTATATCTCAAGATACTTTAATTGATTCATCAATACCAAAAAATCGTTTAAAACATTTTGATTCAAATGAAATTATGTATCCAATATCAAGACCAAAATCAGTTGCTTTTTCAACAACAACAACTACCGCACAATTTCCACGTTCACGTTCATTAAATGGTTCAGGACGTTTTACTAAACAACATCATGTTCGTTTTGTTGATGATGACAAAGAGAAAAATATTGAACGTTCATCAGTAACAAATAATCGATCAAAAAAATATTATTTGTCATCATCATCATCATCGTCATCTTCAGATTCAGAAAATGACGATGATTTAGATGCAATTTATCGTCAATATGACATACATGGAAATCGAATAAAAAAACCAATTAATTATGGAACAAAAATTACTTATGTTGATGAATATGAACAAGGAAAGAATACAATTAATCCAGCATTAATGAAAAAACCAATGATAATCAATAAAAAAGATAACAAATCAAATAGTGGACGAAGGAAAAAAGATTGTATTATTAGTTAATTTTGTACAATTGGTGTTTTTTTTTTCTTTGAAAATAAATTAAATAATATGTACTCGTTATTTAAAATTATTCAATGTGTATGAAAATTTTGTTTTTTTTTTTTGTCTTTGCAAAATTTCTTATTTTCGCTTGTTTGTTTTGTGTGTGCGTGTGTATTTTAATACAACGAAATACAAGAAAAAAAACTTTGATTTTATTTAAAATTTGATATGAAACTTGTGTTAGAATAATCTTATAGAAAGAAACGAAAAGTCTTTTTGTTCACTAGTAGATTTCATTTCAATGCTACAATGAATTTTGAACAATATTATGAACAACTATGTTATGTATGTTGTATCATATGTAAGAAACTGTTGATATAATCATACCTTTCGTTCATATGATACTTAAGTTAAGACAAGAATACAAACACTTGAAATTCAATGAAGAATTTGAAGATTATCACATATATATGATATAAGCAAAATTAGAATTCGTCTAAAGATAAATTCGTACAATCAAAACAATTAAAATCAAAAGAGAATATCTATTGTTTTTTTAATTAACAATATCTTTTCGTTTCACTAAATAATTTACAAAACAAAATATTTTCATCTATTCATCCATATTTGTACAACCACTTTGGTTTGAATGATATTTTGTCGAACAACAAGCTTCCTTTTTTTTTAATTACAAGAACATTAATTTTTGTAGTGCACTTCCCTTTACAATCACATGTGCTAGCATCCTGCAACTGGGTCGAGTATTTGACAATTGATGAAATCTCGACATTTCAATGAGATGATCTCTTTTTTTTTTGTTGCTGTTTATGAAAAAAACTAAATAGTATACTTTTTCATATAAAATAAAAATTTGAAAACCGTACTGTGATTGTGAAAGTATCTGAAATAGTTTCTTAGTGCATCTTTAATGGAGGAATGTACTATTGGTCGTCCTAAAGATTTACATCTATTATACTATTTCAAATTTAAAAAATCTGTTTATTTAAATTGAGATCTTTATTCGATCATCTTCGATCATAATGAATAAAAGATAATATTTGAGAGGATTTTAGAAATTAGAAAAATTTTTTAAAAATTTATGCATCTTTTATTAAAAAGAGCTATCAGCATGATAACTCACAGTATATCATTTCCATAACACGTTTATTAAAAAACAACAACTTATAACGTGTTAATTAAGTTTCTCTCATAATTAATCGTATTATTTAAACTTTTTATTTATTTGTTACTAAGTAAATTTTTTTCTTATTCAAACTTAGTAATATTTCTGTTTATGATAATTATGTGGTAATGCATATTTACTCTCGATCGAGAATTGAACAGATTAAAAGAAATATGTAGTAACCAATCATAATGCCTGAAGTAACAATAACTTCTAATTTTGAATTGAATCCAATGGATTTTGAACCAGTTATTCTTCACATTTATTCAATTTCAACAAGAGTTAATCGTTTTTCTTTAATGTTTGGTCTTGGTCTTTATCATACAGCTGTTGAAGTCTATGGTAAAGAACATTCGTTTGTTGCTCATCCATTTAAATTTACTGGTATTGTTTCAACAATACCCAAAACTGCTGCTTATATCTATCAAGAAGGACTTGATATGGGACGAACAAAATTAAATAGGCAAACACTTGGTAATGTTTTGAAAGAATTAGGAAAAATATTTACTGGTAGTTCTTATCATCTTTTATATAATAAGTAAAAGTTTTTTTTATTGAAGAACTTGAAATTTTTATTTTTCAATATTTTAGTTGTAATCATTTTGCACATGAATTTGTTAAACGTCTTTGTAATGGAAAACTACCTGCATATATTAATCGAGCTGCTAATTCTGTTTGTTGTTTACCATTTCTTGATACAATGTTTAGTGCTAAAACAGATTCTGAAAGATTTTTTATTGAAGTACTCTATTTAACATGTAATGGAGATATGAATTGTGTTATTAATATACTTGATGTTGATCAACAAACTAATCTTTCACGTTATGTATCGTATATAGAAGCTTCATTTGAAGATCATTCAATACCTAAATGTCTTCCGTAAGTTAGGAATATAAATCATTGATCTATTTTCGCTTTGATAATTAATTAGCTATTATCCTGTAATAAAAACTTATAATCCATTTACACCATCGAAGTTAATTGTTGAAGTTATTAAAAAGAATTTATGTACAAATTTTATCTTTGCTCAATCGAAAGTAATTTAATGTGAAGTGTAAATCATGTTGAAATATATCTTTTTTATTATTATAAAGGATATATATGATTTTGCTTTTGATCTCTACGAAGAATTAAAATTAAGAAATTTAAATAATACTACTCTAACTAATTACACTGCAATAGTTATGTCAGAACCAATAATTGATCATGATATATCATCAGATGATGATTATTCAACTGATATTCATCGTTACTTAAATTATCTTCAACATATATTAATTCAAGCAATTGGACAAACTACAATATCTGAGAAACATATTCTTGAACGTAGACAAAATCAATTTTAATCTGTTTAGAAATGATTTTTTTATACAACAATTTATTCTTGCATCTCTGTTATTAATTTAAATATCTTTTGTTTTGTATATACAACAAAAATGATACATATTAATTTTGTACAAAGAAATCTTGCCAAGTATTAAATCAATTTTGAGATGCGTCTTACCTGGAGACCTGCAAATTGATCACATGTTTTTCTTCAACAAAAGAGTCTTTTTCTATCAGTTGGGAATGTCATTGCATATAATTGAACAGAAACTCGAATGACAACGACAATATCTCATTCTTCTGACTTACAATTGACTTGAGATCTACAATAATCTATTAGTTTCAAATCGACATTTTAACGGGATGTTCGATCACTACTTGATCTCTTACGTTATTCGTAAAGTAGATGACAAAAGATAAGAACGGATAACAGATTATCACTATTCGTTGTGTTTAATTTGTTATCGAGTTAGGTCGGTATCTTTCAGGGTGAGAATAGACATGATAGATAGTCTGTGTCATGACCCGTTCTTTAGTAGCGTTAACATTATTAGAATTAAAGAGTATATGGTTTCTTTTTATATTTGCTCGTACTATTTGCCAACTTGAACTGTTATCATCGTAATCATCCTGAACAGACATCATGATGCTCTCTTTTCATTCTACGCTGTGTCGAGAGAGAGGAATGCGAGAAACAATTGGCACTGCTGATTTATGGTATGCGTTCTGAAAATAAGGAGGAGGAGGAATATACAGTTCAGCCGTATTGATACAAATGGTCCATTGTCCAATATGGACTGATATGTTAACTATTTGATCAGAATAGGCAAAAGCATTTTGACGTTCATTCAAAGAACTTTGAAACTGATACAACTATTGAACATCGACATTATCCATCGTTGTGTACGCAGGATGATACTTATGGATTTGCTACATGATTTGAAACTGAAGGTTGAATTTGAAGACTGGCAGACGTTGGTTCTTCTGCCGTCACTGCACTTACAGACATATCTTTCTTGTATATCACAGACACCGATTCATATTTATCTCCTTCATTAATTTTGCCTTTCTGTGAAGCACAATCTTCGTCATCGTCTTCCTTTTTATCATCAGGTTTTCTTTTTGACTGATATGTAGAGATAAAAGATTCATATTTGTGAGTCTTCGTTTATGATTCATGATCATTATAATAAGATTTTCAAGCAAATTCTGTGATTCTTTCTCAAGTCATCTTCAAAATCGACCTTTGTATCCAAACTTTACACCAATAAACTTCATATTGAAATCAGTTCATTATGAAAATGCCAAATTTTCTATTATCTTCAATCTTTATCTATCAATATTGAATTAGAAAATCTAACGCTTTAATAATGGACTTGTGCTATTTAGAATTTTATGTACAGAAACCTTTTCCAGTTTAGTCTAGTCTAAATATGGCTTATAAGACTTATCTTAAATGTAATTTTTCATGTTGCGAGGTTTCTTCATTACTGAAATCATTCAAGTCAAACAAGTAGTGATCTCTCTTAATCATATATGTCGACTAGAGGATTGATTCGTCCAACACGAACAGAAAGAATAGAAAATTCAGCTATATATATACCTAAGAAAATTGATTTTTCTTCAACAAAAGTTAAATCTTAATCTTATATATATATATCATTTATCTTTTTTGTTTAGAATGGATTTAGTCGATAGTGAAACACTTTATTCTTTATTACGAAATAAATATGTTCTTCTTTGTGGTGATTCAATAATGCGTTCGTTAGTAACCTTAAATAATTTTAAAAAAATTTGTTGTTTTTCTTTTTGAAAAGAAACAAATATTTCTATTATTTAGTATTTATAAAGATATAATTTTACTTGTACAAGGACAAAATCGTTTATTAACAAATGATGAATTAAGAGCTAAATTAGATGATTATGATATGTTAACATTAAATGATCAATTATTAGCTGGTGATAAAAAAACAAATGATACATCATATTATGAAAGACGTTGTTATTTAACAAATACACATTTAATAAAATTTGTTTTTTTAACACGATGTTTTAGTGGACAAATGAGAAATGAATTACGTGAAATAGAAGAAAATAAATCAATTATACCAGATGTTATTCTTCTTAATTCTGGTAAAAAGAAATTGAATTTTTTCTTTATAGAAATATTTATTAAAAAAAAGAAGAATTTTTATATTTTAAGCTATTTGGGATATAACAAAATATGAGAAAAATAGTGAAAAAGATTATGCACAATTACTTGAAGAATGTTTTCGTTCTATACGTTCAATTATTCCACCACATACAATTGTTATTTGGCTTACAGCAGTAGATTTCTTCATAATTTTCATCCTTATTCTGTTTTTCTTTGTGATTTTTTTTCTTCTTAGACACCATTTTCAAAAGATGCTCGTGGTGTTTTAGATGAAACACGTTCAGAAAAGAAAAATTTTCTTCGTATAAGAATATTTGATATAAATACATTTTCATCTCAACTAGCAAAAAAATATAATTTTCAAGTTATTGATCTTCATTATCTTGTTCGTAAACGTATTCAACATCGTTGTAAAGATGGTATGCATTATGATGCATTAATTCATCGAGAAATTACTACACATATTGCACGATATATATCATGTGGATTAAATAAAAATATATCAAATTTTAATTATGAAAATGAAGATAACAATGCAATATGTAATGATATAATTAAATCAATTATTAATAAAATCGATTATCAGATAACACCATTTGATAAACAAATTCTTGATAACTATCGATCATCAAATATGAATTTTGATATGATCGAAAATTTAAATGAAAAAGAAAAAGATGTTTTTTATTTAATGGATTATTATGAAAATAATATTTTTGAATAAAAAAAACTTCTTCTTGTTATTATATACTTGTATTCAGTTTCTTTGTGACATAGAGATTAGTTCGTTGATTTGTTAAAAAAAATATACCTATAGAAAGTTTTGCATCTATTTAAATTCTCTTTTTTGTGTACAATATTAAACTATAGAATCACAAATCCACCACTAGTCTTCAATCAATGAAGTATGATTTCATAATAGACATGAGCGAGAATAGGCCATTTTCAGTTCCGATTCAGATTTCATTGGAATCGGAAGTGTCTTGCCCATATCTTATAAAAAAAACTATGGTTACATAGTAACGATTTCAACAGTTTCACTGAAATCTTTTTAAATATCAGAAGAAAATGAAATTGTTAACAATTCGATCATCCGAAGTTGAATACATTGCAATCCATCATACAAGATACGTTGTCTATTTCAATATATTTCAAAGGTGTGGGTGTACGCGTCAATGTGGTGTGGGCATTCTTTTCATCCATACTCACAGCCACATTCTATGTGAATATAAAACATAAATGTACTTCATTCGTTACACTTATTCGATTTCTAAAATTCGTTCTATAAATGTTGTTTTTCTCTAAATTTTCTCGACTATTCCTATTAATCATGACCGAGATATATGAGAATCATTCAAACTCTATGAATAGTACGTGAATACTACTTTTTCCTATATATATGCCGAAAAACAGTCAAAGTACAAGAGTTTTACCAAAATTCGTTAAAAATATTTCAGACTATATATAGAAAAGAATTTTGTTTGTGTAGTGCTAAATATGACTGATACTAAAAGTTTGATAAATCTGAATTGCATGAATTTAATGGTGTATTTTATGCTATAAAATTCATAATGTGAAGTCATTTGCATCAAAGGACTTCCATAAGATACAATTTAGAATCCGTTTACAGTAATTTTGGTAGCATCTAAAATAAGAACTGAACTAATATATAATCCATTTACATTAACATTAATTGCGAAGCAGAGATGAGATCAACTTAAGTTTCTCAAAATTTAAACCAAGAGGAATTTGGAAGAATGCTGAACCGAACTGATGAAGTTAAAAACTGAACTGAGTTCATTTTTATGTGATCTTTGATCATGTTACTATCTCAAAATTTTGTTTCTATCAAAAGACACAATAATTTAAATGAGCCTTGTTTGTAGTGGTTCATTTTTCCCGTCATTTTCTCTAGTGATACAAGAGAAAAGTTCAGTGGGCTCTCACTTCGATAATACTTAGAGCATACCAAAAGTAGTGGCCCAGGTACTTTTCTTTCTTGTTGAAAGCTTGAAAAAATTTTCTTTTCTTATGAACAGATAGAGCGTCTTTCGCTCTATTTTTCTATGCTATTTGATCACTATTCAACTAATATCATAATAATAAAACTTCGATAAGAACTGTTTTTGTTGACAACTAGCTAGTACCATTTAGATCATAATGGGTGTGGCATAAAAATGAGGCACTCTTGCATTTCATTTTATCACCACATAATACCTTGCATTAAAAAAAAACAAAATATACCACAAGATGCAGCGTGAAAAACTCTACAATTTATAAAGGACTGGCTATTTTATAGTTGCCCTTTTTTGTTTTCAAAATGGACAAAACGCTGAGCGACTAAATTGCGACGTTACGAAAACGAGATTGTTTTTTGGTAAAAGACGAATTCATTTTTTTTCTATCTCATCTTTTTATAATTGTTCTTTCTAAATTGTAGAGCTTTTCATGATATATCTTATAATGTATTTTCTTTTATAAAATAAAACATATTAGGTAATAAAAAGATGAAATAGGAAAAAACCGAATTCGTTTTTTACCAAAAAATAATTTCGGTTTTCTAACGTCAAAATTTAGTAGCTCAGAGTTTTGTCCATTTTGAAAACAAAAAAAGTGCAACTATAAAATAAATGATCCCTTATAAATTGTAGAGCTTTTCACGCTGTATCTTGTGGTATATTTTGTTTTTTTAATACAACGTATTAGGTGATAATAAAGTGTAATACAAAAGTGCTACACCCATTATAATCTAATGGTACCAACTAATTTTCAACAAAAAACAATTCTTATCGAAGTTTTATTCTTATAATATTAGTTTAATAGAGATCAAATAGCATAGAAAGTTTGAGCGAATAACGCTCTATCTGTTCATAAAAAAAGAAAAGTATTGTAAAATAACATTTGAAAGAAAAATTAATCACGTATTACTCTCAGTTTGTAATAATAAACATAGTTCTGTTGAACACCTTATTATGAACAATCGTATTAATCATAATGAAATTGATTATCTATAGTCATGCCTTCCCTATCTTTGTCTTTTATCAATTAATTATTTAGTTGGAGCAGAATATCAACGGATAAAAATAAATACAATTAAATTAAAATATTTAACACATCTATCTTTTAAATTAATATGTCTTGATTTTAATCGATTTGAACAATTAATGATAGATTATTTTTATCAAATAGAAATATTACATATTTAGATGCTAATCAATGGCAATTATTTATTTTAACTCATATGACAAATTTAAAAATTTTTGATATACATCATACAGAATCTGTACAATATCATAATTACGTTAATAATAATCAAATATCATATCATCATTTAATTCATAAATTTATTTCTTCATTTTGGATTGAACGAAAATGGTTTTTTACACATCAACATGATTGGAAAAGGAATTGTCAGAGGAATATTTCTATTCGACAAATCCTTATAAGTATGAATAGATTAGATGATTTTAAAAAAACATCGTGTGACATATACGGAGAATCAGAGAGTGTTAAAAATACATCTTTCGAATATTCAATTTTCTGGATATGGAACAGTGCTATCGAAAATGATTATATTTATTTTGAATTATTAAGAGAAAATATTATAGATTAGATTGAGATATCGCTGAAAATCGTTATTCATCTTATCTAGAAACAAATTTCGATGTAGTTAATCATCTGTGTGGAGGATGTGGGGAGTGGTTGTAGATAATTGATCGACCACCGACATCCACACCCACCAATACCCAACTTGGCACTTCACCCAGTGATAATCATTTCATATGAATATTGTGCATGTCACTAGATAATCTCTTCAAATCTCAATGAACGAGATGCAAAGTCTTACGGTACTTATCGATACGTTTAAACGTATGAGCAATGATATTCTTCATAGTGTAAGAATTTTACTACACGAGAACCTCATTTAGGCGATCTTTTATTGTCTAATGTGATACTTTTCTTTCGAACAAATGGTTTTTCACAGAATTCTTCCCACTCGACTATATTTCGTCGCATTTGCTGTGCAAAATTACAAAAGGTGTCCAGATCTGCATGAAAGTAGGCTGAGAGTTGGCGACGTCTCTTTTTCATTAAGTTCAGGTCTGAATCGAGTTGCTGTCGGTGTTCTATTTCTTCTCTTGATTTCAAAGCGCTACCGATATATCCATCAATTGTGGTCCAGGCACTTTTTTCTTCTGAAATATCTGTAATAAATGATCCAGATCGTTCGATCATCTTCCTAAAATACAAAACGCTTTGATCTGGTGCGTCCCGAAGCTTCATGCCAGCAACATGATCGGTCGTTGACAAGATTTTCGGACGATGATGAGGCTGTTCTCCAGGACCATGCTTAATCTTATCAGCCTTAGTGCGTTCATGACGGTGCATCCAGTGACGAAAGCGTCGGTTACGTGCGCGTGCTCCACTCCACGACAGAACAGACTCAGTATCACTCATATCGTCTGTATTCGCTTGATCATAGAATGATTGCTTCTGTAGAGCAGTATCGTACGATGTTAGAAGACCCTGTTGCCAAATCACAAAAGGATATGACCTTCTGCGTCGAAGCTAGGCATATCATATAGATTTATGTTGAAAGACATTTCAGTTGATGATTCAAACAATACTCACTAGTTTCTTGACTAATGTCTTGTAACCCATCTGAAAATCGCTACTGGATCCTGCTAATTTAAACCAAGGTTTATAAGCAATGACGAAATTGATCCATCCTTTGACGATATAATCCGATGTTACGGCCACAGCAATGATCGTTTTATGCTCATCTGACGCATAGCGAGCTTCTTTTTGACAATAGTAATCATGAGTGTAGGCTTCGCTTATGCAAAGTAGAATGATGTCACTGTCATCTATTTCGCGAGCCACCATGGCGTCAAATCTGTTGTGAATTCTGTCACGATCGATCGAAACTTGAAAACCATCCTTAATAAGACAAGTAGCGAGATGATGGCATAGAACCTTGTCTTCCCAACAATAGCTTATCATAACAGTACAGGACAAATGCTGCTTCTTCGCTGAAGCAAGCGGAGATGTTTTTCCATTATTTGACACCTCATTCGATTTCCTATTTGATGGTACAACTTGAGTTAATGCTTTGTTTTGACAATGACCCATCACTTAAATGTTTATCACAATTTTCGAAACTAAAAGAAAGCACGTGCTCGTGTTTTGTTTTATCACTTGCGACTAGATAGTGAATATTTGTTGAGTGTTCGCTTTTTGAAGAAAAGGAAAGTGAGTTTGAGAAAGATTTCTCTTTATCATGGACTCTGCATATTATAAACGTATTGTTGCAGAGTTTATGTTTTATCATTCATCTATAAGATTTCTGCTTGTGTTTGTGGTGTTAGACAAGATTGTTTTTTAAACAATGATTAACT
Source organism: Rotaria sordida (assembly GCA_905250125.1). Classification (NCBI taxonomy): domain Eukaryota; kingdom Metazoa; phylum Rotifera; class Eurotatoria; order Philodinida; family Philodinidae; genus Rotaria; species Rotaria sordida. The sequence goes on along the minus strand of CAJNOL010001201.1, from coordinate 2,214 downwards.
CTATTGATGGCTTTCATCGTTTGAGAAGTATGAAAAAGCATGCAATCGGTTCTCTCATTGACGGATACGATAGAACGAAATGAATATTAGTGTTCTATGCGAAAGAAAGGGTGTGAGTGTGGGTGTGGTCGTGTTGGCATGGGTATGGGTATGAGTATGAGTGTGGGTGCGGGTGCGGGTATGGGTGTGCGGTGTGGGCATGGACGTGGGTGTAGCTGTCGCTATGAGAATGGGTGTGGATGTGAGTGGCTGTCTTATTATCATCACACCCACCCACCTACACCCGTACCCGCACCCGCACCCGCACCCACACTCACACTCACACTCTTTCTTTCACATAGAACACTAATATTCATTTCATTCTATCGTATCTGTCGATGAGAGAACCGATTGCATGCTTTTTCATACTTCTCAAACGATGAAAGCCATCAATAGAGTTAATCATTGTTTAAAAAACAATCTTGTCTAACACCACAAACACAAGCAGAAATCTTATAGATGAATGATAAAACATAAACTCTGCAACAATACGTTTATAATATGCAGAGTCCATGATAAAGAGAAATCTTTCTCAAACTCACTTTCCTTTTCTTCAAAAAGCGAACACTCAACAAATATTCACTATCTAGTCGCAAGTGATAAAACAAAACACGAGCACGTGCTTTCTTTTAGTTTCGAAAATTGTGATAAACATTTAAGTGATGGGTCATTGTCAAAACAAAGCATTAACTCAAGTTGTACCATCAAATAGGAAATCGAATGAGGTGTCAAATAATGGAAAAACATCTCCGCTTGCTTCAGCGAAGAAGCAGCATTTGTCCTGTACTGTTATGATAAGCTATTGTTGGGAAGACAAGGTTCTATGTCATCATCTCGCTACTTGTCTTATTAAGGATGGTTTTCAAGTTTCGATCGATCGTGACAGAATTCACAACAGATTTGACGCCATGGTGGCTCGCGAAATAGATGACAGTGACATCATTCTACTTTGCATAAGCGAAGCCTACACTCATGATTACTATTGTCAAAAAGAAGCTCGCTATGCGTCAGATGAGCATAAAATGATCATTGCTGTGGCCGTAACATCGGATTATATCGTCAAAGGATGGATCAATTTCGTCATTGCTTATAAACCTTGGTTTAAATTAGCAGGATCCAGTAGCGATTTTCAGATGGGTTACAAGACATTAGTCAAGAAACTAGTGAGTATTGTTTGAATCATCAACTGAAATGTCTTTCAACATAAATCTATATGATATGCCTAGCTCCGACACGGGAAATTAGATCCTTCTATGAGGATGCAACCTGGCAGAATACTACCAGCAAAAGAAATCGAAAAACGTCGAGCTGCTTACGATGCAGCTCTAGAAAATCAAATTGCGCATGATCAACCAAAAATACTCCAAGTGAAACAGCACATTGACGAGTTGTCGAAATCGGTTGAGAATGAACCAGAGGATAAAGATTCAAAGTGCCTCGCTCATATGAATGCGCTGAACCATTGGAAAGAAAAATATCCTCATGCGACCTGGTTAAATGTTGCACCATTTACCGCTACAGGTGATATTAATGATGCTGTATTTAATCCACCACCGAGTGCAACATATGATCGTAGCAGTCGATTTCGCCATGCCATTCATGACTTTGAAAGTTAAAGAACTGATAACATTGAAATTGTCACCGAGGAAAAGCCTCATCATCGTTTTACAACGATGACGGCAGATTATCATGCTGCTTGCAAAACAAATCTCTAGGACATATGAAATTAAGCTTTGGAGTGGGTGCGGGTGTGTCTTTGGGAGTGAAGATGACGATAAACACTGATGGATGGCTGGGGATGTGAGTGTGGGTATGGTCGTTGGTGTAGGGGTCTTAATGTTCTCTACACATAAACCTCTCCACCCGCCCACACCCACATCCAAATTAGTGGTGGCACTTTATCTTTACTTTATCGAGTAAAGTAAAGTAAAGTAAAGTGAAGTATCTCTTACTTTACCGAAAAAGTAAGATGAGGTAAAATAAGATAAAGTAAAGCATGTAGTTGATGATTATTGATTTATTAGTTCATTATCACGCATTAATCGTATTCCAATGCATCAAAAGTTGCGGCGAATTACGGACCGAGGGTCTCCAAAAGATTGAGCCTCATTTTATTACCTTGAGAATTAGCATTGAACCCTAACTATTTTTCATAATTTTATTTCCTACTTTACC
>CAJNOL010001200.1:0-75213 GCA_905250125.1 Rotaria sordida | reverse complement strand
AAGCAACACTTATGAACACTTTTATAAATGAAAATTTTTCCAATTAATCCCTTAATTGCATACAAAGACATTAACTGAGAAATAACTTTTTTTAGAAAAACTGAGACCTATAGAATTGAAGTAATCTTGAAAATTGTGGTGCATCATTTTGTTTCAAGATGAAAATCAATTAGAAGTATGAATTTATCCATTAGAGAAATATAATAAATTTAATAAGATTTTCTAGGTTTCTGTTTACTTCAAAATGCACTCATCTTTCTACAAATGCGTTATTCAATGTTTCATCGTTGTTATTAAACGAGGAGAAATAAATAATCGTCTACGAAACAAGAAATTTTTCATAAGAATCAGACATCTTTCATTTCAAGTTTCTCCTAGAGAATTTTGTTGACATCATTCATAGTCTGAAAAAGTTCTAAAGTCAAAATAATTGCAACATTTTTTTGTCTCAGTTTATTAATTTCACCATCTTTGTTTTAAAAAAAGATTTTACAGAAATTTACACAAGAACAAAACCATTTGAGATAAATTAGCTGATAACATTGAGAAAAAATATACTATTGTGTTTGAGAGTGTGGATGTCGAAGTACATCTTCTCGTCATCATCACCCACACCCCACACCCCTAAAATGAACTTTATGGATTATTTTACATGCTTAATTTAATCGCTGTGTATAACAGTCTTTTTTTCTCTTCATAAGAGTTACAATAATTGTATTTATGAAGCTAGATCACTTCTATGCGTTATAATTCTTTTATTCTTTTCTTTCATAAGTTTCGCCATTTTTATAAAGTGTGATAAAGATCGTGGATAGCCGTATGAGACTAATATCAACGCTAAAAGAATGCTGATTCTCAGATAAAATATTAAACAATTATTTTAATCCATAATTGTATGAATTAGCGTTAATGCATGCAAATATCAACTCTAATGTTATTCGAACCATTTTTTGAATGGTGAGGTCGAATTGAATCTGAACCAACTTTTCAAAAGTGAAACCGAATCGAACTCGATCCCAAAACCCGGCTCGATGCACTCTCTGTTATAAGTATCGCGTGTGGAAGTATTTGTCTAAATTTTTGAAACGAATACACGTACAATGACTATGAATTCAAGAATCGAATGGATTGAAAACGAAATATGAAACAAACAGATACGAACAGTAGAAGAAACAGAAATGACGGAGGAATACGGTAGGGAAAAGAATTCGCAGAAAGTAAAATAAAATGAGAGGATTACATCATTTATGGAAAGCGAAACTACTGTCAAAAGCAATCATTATCGCGAAATACAACGACACTTCATAATCTGTACCAGGAGCGGCGGAAGATCTCAAAATTAGGTGAGGCTCAGTTCAGCGTCGTCGATTGTTTTAGGGAGTGAGGGAGCGCTAAAAATTTCGCAGACACGTCCAGGTAAAGATCGCATTTTTTGACCTCCCTTCTGGACGTTCAGAACAAACAAAAAGAATTTCTTTTTCTTGAAATAATGATCAAGGGAGAGAGGGAGCTTTCGACATCCTCGATACCGCGACCAGGGGAGGGGGGTAGCTTTCGACGTCCCCGATATTCCGACCAAGAGGAGTAGCTTCACGAAGATTCTCCTACCAGATATTAATTTTCATAATAAAGTAAGATTTTATTTATAAAAAAATTTGAAGCCATATAGAAATGATTCAAATTCAAAATTTCGGTGAGGCTGAGCCTACAGAAGCTAAAATCAGGTGAGGCTTAAGCCTCACCAAGCCTACAGGCTCCGCCGCTACTGATCTGTACTATTAACTGTCATCTGCGTACAAATAAGTTACAGACATCACTTGCTGTAATTTCACGACTATACACTTGGAGCTCGTCCACAGCGCCTGCAAATGGGCCCTGTGATATTTGATTGCCTAAAGTTGTGGAGCAATTCACGCATCCGCTCAAGCAACCGCCTAAAGTCAGATAATTCACCCAAGCTAAGGAAGCCAAATAGTTAGTAGCGACTGTTGAGCTAACGAGTGCTGCGTTGACATACAGCCGAAGACCATTCGTTGCACTCCACGTCTGAACGATATGAGAAAATCCACTCAGTGGTAAACTAGAATATGAGACTGCCACAAAACTGGTGTTTGTTTTCACTTGAGCGATTAATGTACCATTCGACGCAAAGCCAATAACAGGAATGCATGAGCCAATACCAGAAGCGTTGGTTGATAACTGCAAGATTGTGCCAGCAAGTGACTGGGGCTGTACCCACAGCGAAAAGCTGAACGGTTGATTGAGTATGCCGAGAGCGAGGAGACCCCATGCTTGAAAGAAAGAAGAGGAAGTACCCGCGAAAAAAATAGCTTGCAGTGTTCGACCAGTCACGAAGGTATAATTTGAAGCTTGTGATGAGACTGCGTTTGGGCCCAGATCCAGCAGCGGTGAGCTACCGTCGAAATTGAAGCTGGCCGCCAATGTAGCCATCTCCAGAATTTCACACGAAGATTTTACTTGACTGCTAAGTGATAACTCGTCGATGTAACCCTGCAATTAGTATACGAGTGAGTATTGAAAAGTCTCGATTGGAATTGCCTGAAAACGCATTCTTCTCAGAGTCGATGTTACTAAACTTTCGAGCCCGCTATGCAAAAAGTGGATGCGATTATAAATTTCCAACATGCAAGTCTATATTTATCCTTTTTAGAAAAAGTACAACATTAAGGTCAATTTTTGTGTATAACAGAACAGAGTTATTGCAAGTAAAAGCTTCAATTACCGAAAGTCTACGATAAACTCTCAAAGAATTTGTGCTGTATTCGCGTTTACCAACCAGTTTCATAACGAAGTTTTACTACAAAATTCTTTTCTCAAAACTTTGATTGGTTTTGTTGTAAGGCGTCTCGACGTCCTCTCACTTCGAAATTCTGATCGTTGATCATGATATCGATTTTCGTGTTTCATTCATGACTCAGTAGCCCAAGAATTCTACTTTTCAATACGCTGCTATTCACTACTTTTAAGATGTTCTATGAAGGCTTTTGCAGTGTTCTTCCCGAAAAACTCATAATCTCAAATACTCCTTTAGCTCTATAGTCATTAAAGTCATTCTAGCGTCACCCCAAGCGATTGCTTCTTAGTCGGAACTAGGTGATTCCGTTGAGTTTTCACTATTTCTTCCCATCAGATACCGTTTCCGATTTTGTTGACCGATTCTGTTAAATGTCTGATGTGTTCTAGCAGAAAACAGTCAGGCAATCATCGAAATTTTTTGTTAAATTTTCGACCCTAGTTCTGTGGTCAGGAAATCGCTCGAACCGATCAGCCTGCAAGTGTAGGTTTGTAACATGAAGAATATCATGCTAGCATATATCAACAAACTATTCAAGCTTTTCTCATACCTCTACCTTGAAAGACAAGAAGATCAATATTCGCAAACATACAAAGAATTTCCGAATAAATTTATCCTTTAAATTTCCCGTTTACACCGCCTTTTTATTTCGGAATTTCGATTGACCAACAATGTCTCAACAGTTCTGAATAGAGCGATCAAAGAGTTATCCAGCGAAAATAAAATAATTTATAGTTCGCTACGAGCACATACTGCTTTTGTCATCGTAAGATCGTGAAGTAAACGAACATAATCGTCTTTCTCCTATTCTCTGACGAATTTGTCATATACAGTTGTGGACAAAAAAGGTACTCCACTGGAATCATTACTTTCCATGGTATTGATCTCATATTTTTGGAACATGTAGGTATCAGTGAATCCTGATTGTAGGCACCATATCGTTCTCAATCGATCCATATAGACTGGACTTCTGAATCGAACATTAACTTCACCTCGCAAGCACTATATCTCAGTTGATTTAAAACCTCTATTTTCGTCAAACTTCTCATTCGAAAGTTCAATCTTGCAGCTATCTTCAATAGAAAATTCATCAAACTTTTTTTCGAAACGGTTGAAACACTGTCTTCTTATTGGTAACTTTTATCAAGCAAAAATGATGCCGGTTCAATATGACGCATCTAATTCACGATTACTTCCACCGGCTTTCTTGAAAATTTACTCTAAAGATAGTCAGTGACTCTCGTATGTTCTATGAAAATTTCAGAACTATATCTTTCATTGTAATAGAGATACACATGAATTATACCATTGCTTGATCACTTTTTATTAGATGTACGGATTCAATCGAGATAGGCGGATCTTTAGATTCAGGCAATCACAGGTACGGGGTCATATTCAACAGTAGAGAAATAAGGAATATCTTATCGAAAAGTTGGAAACGTTATTTGAACTTCGTCTTAACTCATGCGCTGGAAAAATGACTGAAATGATACTTGTCGAAAATTCTCTATCTATCTCAAACTACAAGGTTGAAACTTAAATGGCATATATATTTCAACTGAAGCTACGTTATGAAAAAGAAAATATTCTTCTTCAGCTTAAGGTCAGTTTACACAGGATCTCCTAATATCATCTGAGATTTTATTAACTTTGATGTTTATTAAAGTAGTAAAAATATCTTAGATGACTATATGCGGATTTTATTTCCATTCGCGAAGTATATTTTCTTTTTCATAATGTAGCTTCAGTTGAAATACATATGCCATTTAAGTTTCAACCTTGTAGTCTGAGCTAGAAAGAGAATTTTCGACACGTATCATTCCAGTCATTTTTCCAGCATATGAGTTAAAACGAAGTTCAAATAACGTTTCCGACTTTTCGATAAGATTATTCTTCATTCCTTTACCATTAAATATGGCCTCGATCTGTGATTGCCTGGATCCAAAGATCCGCCTGTCTCGATCAAATCCGTACGCCTAGTAAAAAGTGATCAGGCAACGGCATAATCCATGTGTACCTCCATTACAATGAAAGATATAGTTCTGAAACTTTTATAGAACACACGAGAGTCACTGATTATATATAGACTTAATTTTCAAGAAAAGAGTGTGGATCTGGGTGTGGATGTAGATGGGGGTGCGTTGTGAGTGTCAGTGTAATCTACTTTTCACCTATACCCATACTCGCATACATTCCCATCTAATACCATGGAAAATAATAATTTTAGAGAGAACAGGATGGTGGCTACCTTTTTTGTGGATGACTGTGGTTTCCATTATTCTTCATATCTTCTCAGTTAGATGAAAAGACTGACTCTAAAGTGATACTCAATGCGCAAAACTACATGGGCTAGACTATTATAAAGATTTTTCAAGAATGCTCTGTAGTTCTATAAATCGCTACAGTTGAGCTATAGGTCTCTAGCAAATGTACAATGTTTTGTGTATCTGTGGTCCATATCATTCGATATCAAGTATCAAATTACGATACGGTACAATTTTCCAGGCGCTATCTATCGGTTGATTTGAATTTCAATTTGAATGAATTTCAAGGCGGCGGATCTAAGCTGTATCTATGATTTTTCATCTGAGAGAAAGCCAGGCCGACAGCCACCCTTACTCTTACCTGTACCCAACCTCACATTAATTTAAGACTCAAATGTGTCACTTCTAACTGATAGTCGGGATTGGACAATGCAGTGCATGATTGGAGTCAAATTTTTGTCATTCGAACTTTCGAGACTGGTGCAGATGTTTCAGCTCAGAGTCTGACTCTTTGGTAAAAAGAAACGACTTCATATACTCATTCCTCGAGAGAATATCTAGCAAATTTGCACCTGAAACGTGTTTATCGCCGACGTCAGGTTAGGAAGGTTGCCGATTTGAAAACTGCCATTAGTCGCCTTCAACTGCGAGGTAAGGCTTCGTACACCCACCATAACTCCGTTGTGATAAATAGAAGCTATTCGTGTTGTAGCATCGAATGTGAAAGCAGCGTGAATCCAGCTATTGATCACGACGGGATTCGTATTGTTGCTTACATCGTTAGAGTACAAACCATAATACAGACGAAAGTACGATCCACTACGTCTAAGTGTCATGTGGAGGCAATAGTCAGATGTTGCCACGGGGCATAGGCCGCAAATACTGGCGTGGACTGAATTGGTGAGATCGGTTGAGTAAATCCACGCAGTCGCGGTAAAACTCTGATTTGCCAAAGGAATGAGCGAGGTCGACACCATCTGACTAGAATTGACGGCAAATGAGATTGCCTTGCCTGCATAGCCTTGGACGAAGGTAGGGCTACCTGTTGGCGTACCATTGTATGCGCTGTTTTCATCCAAATAGTTATCTTCGAACCGCCATTTACCAATAAGCGACGACGTGGACAGCCAAGTTTGATTGAGACATGTGATATTACATATCGGCAACGTCGTTGTTGTAGCTGATGAATTTCAACATAATTTTTTTATTTAATAAAATTTTTCGTACTTACTAGTGGTTGTAGTACTTGTTGTACTGGTCACACTCGTCGTACTCGTTGTACTTATCGCACTCGTCGTGTCTGTAGCTATCAATAGTATTGTTCAGTTTTATTCTCTTCATTATTTCTATCCTTGAAACTTATAGTCGCTGTACTTGTCGTACAGCTGACTGCCTTGTATTTGTCTCAAAATATTCGTGGTACTACTGCTTCACGATTAAATTTTGATAACAATAGGACAGAGATTTATGATTGCTCTTATTCAAACGTGATTATCTCGCGGTAAAAAAAAGTGTCAAAGTTGATTGGTCAAGTAGATGGCCAATCATATGAATTCTTTATGCACATTTTCAGAATGATATGAAAGAGAAATTTCTCATTTAATATTACGCTTCAAGACGAGTATTCATTAAGAAAACTTGTTTTCCTTCGATCTAAGCTAAGCACAGAGTCCTAGACTGTTTCTCTCAAAAACAGTTCAGGTTTTTCTGAGACCATCAGCTTCGACTAGTGGATCATCGATAACCTTGACACAGGTCAAGACAGGAGAAATCGCCATCCTCACTCGAGTGGAGACATCTATTTACAACTTCGAAGTGACTTATAATCGTAAAATGGAAAATTATGGCACCTAGTATATCCAGGCTATATAGTAGAAAAACTGAATTTTCTCAATTTTTAATATCAGAGTTGTAGATCACTTGGAAGCGGAAAATAACTATCACCACTTGCTTCAATAATGCGATTTTCACTGTCATAATCTGTTTTGAGGTCACTCAATGTCAAGGGACCAAAATAGATAGTCTCACGCGAAACTGTTTAAACTTTTCGGCGAGACAAGCTAAAATCTTTGACTTAGTGTAGATTGAAAGAGAACGATTTTTCGTCAAAGGATCTCCTCAAAACTCAATATTAAGCAAGAAATGTCTACTGTAGATCCAAGGCTGTCCACAGGTAGTCATTATGGAAAGCGGTATCAAAAAAAAATTGAAACTGAGTTAGTCCTAGTTTTTTCTGTGGTGAAAACGCAGCAGAATCTTTTTTGCCAACTGATTTGGTTGCAAAATATAGTATTTAGAAAAATTCAACAAGTTTCCGCAAAATCCACCATACACGCGGTATGTGAAAGTTCATTGAGACCATTTTGCACGGTTATATTTCTCTTAACCAAGCAATCATCGGACGCTGCATTGTATCCTTACGCGCTCAATACGAGATCAACTGAGACGATGTTCTTGCAAAAGTAGGTCATATGGCCTAAACAATAGATGCTTAGAAAAATGACTCTCGAACCTACTTCATCTGTTTCAATCGTCATTGTTTTCGACGAACATTTCGAGCTTGTCTTTCTCGTTTTCGATTTTTGACGCACTGTGACTTCACATCCTTCTACAATTTTAAACAAATAGTCAGATGTGAACTTGAAGGGTGTTAATTTCAATTTGGTTATGACAATATTTTTTCGTTATATAGCAATTTTTAGTATGGAGCATGTCTTTTGATAAAAACTGTTCATAGTTTAAATTATTTGTGAAAACAAATTAAAAAATTTTGTTTAAAGTCAAATCGAAATTAGCAAATACATAGTGGAATTTTGCCAATTGAAAAAATTATTTAAAATGATATTGTATGTTTAAACTTTGTTTGACATTACTTATCCTCTTATAAAACTCAAATAGAAGTTTTCGTTGAAGCCAAAATTTAAGATATCGAACGTTGAACTGATATAAAATAACATGACACAATCCAGTACTCTAAATGTTCATTTGTTTTTTGTTCTCTTCAGAACATTCTGGAAAGTTCCTGTCAAGAAATGCGATAACATCCTTGAGGAAACCTAATAAAATTATGCGCGATCAATACAGAAATTTCTTTTTCAATTAAGCTCCATTCAAATTCTGACAGAATTCTGAATCAAAAACAATGGAAAGCTGCTCATGATTCTTCTAAGATCTTGCTTCAGATCCTGTCGAACTCTTTGTCAGTTCATGGCTGCAAGTTTCTTTCAGAACTTCGTGGTTTTCTGGACGGATTTCTTGTTCAAAAATAGTGGTAAACTGTCCATGATCTAGAGGGAATCCGTGAAGGATCTGGAACGAAAACATCAAAGATTTTCACTAGGATAGTAATACTTACGCATTCTAATTACTAGTCACTCGTTACTAATAAACGATAATTAACAACACTTATAACTTAGTAAAAAATAGCTAGATTGATTAGTCATCAATTATCGTTACGTGATTTAGACATAGTCGAACCTAAATATGTACTGCAGAATAGCTACACTAACCACTTATCACTCATTACGTAGTAATAGAGAAGTAGTAATAACTACCTCCGACTAGCAACTAGTAGATAATAAGAGCACCACTTACTGAGAACATATAATAATATAATTTCCCAAGTTACAGCATATCTTCTGATAATCAAAGAAAAACAAAAATATTGTTTAAACGTGTTTTTTCCGAAGCAAACATGAAATTGCATCGTTTTTAACGATTTTGAGCCTGAATATTGGAAGATAAACTGTGACTAAGCATTCAAAGTAAAAATTCCATCGAACATTACGCTTACACGAGTTAAAGTGTTTTAAACGCACTTCTAATCGTGTATTGTCCGTCTGAGGAATAGTGAAGGAAATCGAATGCGAAGGGAGAAATAAAAAATATATTAAAGGATTCCCCATTTGAACATTTTGTCATAAAGTTGAGTTGTTATCTACACAATTGTTCGCAATAACTGGTTACATAGAACGATTGTTTGTTTGTGGAAATGTATTCTTTTATAAAAAAAAAAGGAACTTTTAGCGTAGCCTTTTGGACTAAATATATGAGCGGTGATGGAGCTTTAGTCCACAAGCATGAGTCTACTGAATATTACGTCGAAAAACAAAACTGTAATATAGACACGCTCATAGCCAATAAAAAGCTCGATAAAATCCCATTTCAGTTTTTTTTCTCGATCTTATATTAGCAAAACCATCTAAGATATATATGTGGCGCAGCAGCCGAGAAAAGAGCTCTTTACCTTAATATTCACTAAAAACGCAGTTGTCCATCGTTTTTCACATACAAGCATGGAAAATTCGTTGAAAGGTATCACCCATTATTCTCATAAAGCAAATTAACACGACGCGTTTAAATGTCAAGTAAACAGGAAATAAATCAAGATCGAGATAAGAAAATTCAAATCAACATATTGCAGCATAGATTGACTCGGATTATCGAGTGATCATTTTGCTTTCTATCATAGATTTTAGTCTTCCTCGATTCTTTTACATATCACAGTCTCAGCGAAGATGATGGAAAAAACGAAGAAACTTGTCTTTCAATCGACTCACGAATAAATTCACTTGATCAACTTACCGATCGTTTTGTCAACGATCAATAATCAATTGATATCTGATGCTGACACAATGACACATAAGAAGTCGAGTCTATTCGGTCAGCTCGTTCAACTTTGAAGACAACTTTATGTCTGAATTCAGATGGTATCGAAAAAGACGATTACTATTGATGAAAAGCTCAGTCATTATATCAGAGCGACTCGTACAGACTAGAGATTTCAAGAGACCTTGAAAGAACGCAAGATTTCATTTCCTGGTCCTGCACTGGCAACATCTGTGCCATCATAGTTTAGCCTTAGTACAACGGCGGGTGAGTAGAGGAAGAGAAGACTCGTCCATTCCCACTCCCAGTTACTACTAGAAATCGATAGTTATTCATTAATTATTGTCTGTGAACAGAAATATGAATGAAGCCTACGGAAGTGCTCACGTCGATTTCTGCTGAAAATCGTTTCGGTTAACGGTTTAGTGTGGAAAATGGTACGATTGTTCTTTTTATGAAATTCGTTAAGTTTTCAGCATCTGACATGATATTCACAAGGTTTGATCAATCCTCATAACGTAACTTGGAAAAGCAAGAAACAATAAAGCGATTTACTAATTTTTTGTAAAGAATTCATTCCAGTTCAGTCTCATAGATCATTGCATCTTTCGAAACGTTTCTAATTAATATGAAGAGTAAACCAAGGTCTTCAAGAAGAGTTACTGGTGACAGAATACTAGATTGTACTAGCTATCATGAGACGGAAGCAGGCTATTGATTACAGACTGACTTTCAGTATTTCCATCAGCAAAGGAACAACAACCATGCTGCTTGTACATACAAAATATCACGAAAAAGGTTGGTCTCTTCACATCACTTATTAGCAATATACAAACCTTACAAAAGCTATGCTAACGTCAGAATAGTAGAGAAACCTCTATACGAACCTTTTATGCAAAGTTGAAAATTGATAGGAACTTAACTTAAACGTGCCATACTTATGTAATACAGCCTAAATTTAGAGATTTACAGACTGAAGACCCTCTTGCTGTTATTTTACTTTTGTGAAGATAAAATTTTCAATAGCTTTCGATAATTTTTCGCGAAAAGTGACTTTAGATTTGACTAATCCAACAAAAAGCAACGGTGTACTACTATAGTAATGACCTAGAATGCTTGCATGTCCAGCGATGTTCTAATAACATTTTTTTTATTGTAAGAGATGAATCACTAATCGTTACTTTCGGCAGTCCTGTGTAGATCGTTATCAAAATGTGCAAAAGAGTTCACCCTAACTAGTCAACTTCAAAATACTTTTAGACCTTCAAATGTAATCTTTTGAATAGTGAAAATCTTACTTACGTTTAATTAAAAAGATATACTTTTTATCTAAACGTTTCTATCATTTAAATAAACCTTCATAGCTATGTAAAATATGGCGCTTTTGCAACATTATCATAGCTATATAGGTCAAGTAATTACTTCAAACCAAGCACTATTTAAACATTAATATGGCTATTGAAAATACGGATAGCTATTTAAACAAATGTATACTACTTTTAAATTACTTAAATCACTGATTCATTTCTAAAAGACTTTCGGGTTTTTCTTTTTTTGTTGTGTGACTGACTATCAAAGGTCAAGACGCACGGGTTTGATCCTGACAGAAAACATCACAAAAGCGATGAAACATGGAAAGAGTATTTCGGCCTTTAAGTCTCCGTTTTTTCCGATAACCTCCGATCCAATTCTTGTTCTCTCCGGCAGGTAATGACCGTAAATCGTTCGGAAAAATGCAAAGACTTTCCAGTCCGAATACTGCTTTCTTATTTCATTGATTTCGAGTGTTTTCATGCAGGATACGATGATTTTTCTCCTATCTTTCCGATCGATCCCAGTGAAATCCCATTGTTTTCGTAGTCCGCAATGATTGATCTAAGATCTAAAGTCTGTATACTTCTTTTTTCTTGAATAGTCACTAAACTTGTCATATTGCTATGATAATTGCTTAATAATACTAGCTTTGTATATCTCATAATATGATGAGCATTAATGCAAGAAATTTTTTTAGAAAGAGAGTAGCAAGTTGCTTAATGATAGATATTACCATTCAGTTCTACAACCTGTTCCTATCGAAAACTATTCGTGAAACCGTAGAAGGCCACAAATTTTGACACGGATATCAATAACAGTATAATATTGCACATCATGAGAAATACTGCTACGTTTAAACTTACTTGTAGTCGTCGCATTCACCGTGGTGGCAGCTACGTGGAACATGATATTTTTCAGCATAAAAAGTAGTACAATGTTGAGACATACTTGTATTCATTGTAGTTGTCGTATCAGTCGCTAGTGAAGGCATTACATTTATTACTATCGAAGAGCGCTTTATATTCAAACTTACGTGAAGTCGTCGCATTTGCTGTGACCGTAGCTAGGTAGAACACAATATTTTTCAGCATAAACAATGGTACAATGTTGAGACCTACTTGTATTCATTATAGTTGTCGTGTCCGTTGCTAATGAAAGCATCATATTTATCGCCGCCAAAGAGCATTTTATATTCAAACTTACTTGTAGTCGTTGTATTCGCCGCGACAGTGGCTAGTGGTGGCATAATATCTTTCAGTGTAAAAGAATATTACAAAGTTGAAACTCACTTATAGTCATGCTAGCTACTGTCCCTATTGCCATGAATTGGCACAATAATTTCTTAGGGAATGGTCAATCGTGTCTGCGATAACCAACAATTTATTACTGGAGTCTCCTAATTCGGCTCAATTTTGTATTATTGAAGCAAGACTCACTGAAATCTTGATAAATCTAGTTCTCATCAGAGTTTGTAAGAAGCGAACAAGGAACCAAACATAAGTTAGCAGTTAGTTTTTTGGTGCCATACAAACATCGAAATTACTCATGTGATCGCTGCGCAAATAATGGGTGCAATTGCGTGATAATGCAAGTTTGTTCACGCATTTTAATGCATTATGATTGTAAATAATGTATTGCATTATCATTTAATTGCATCATTGTTCGGCTACATAGGTAATGATGAGGAAAACCTCTACTCTCAAAGTTTTTGCCCATTAAGCTGATTGATAAAAAATTAGCTGCTATCAATTTATGAGTGCTCATCAAGCTGGATGAAAAAAGGGTCAACATTTGATTTTAAAAAGTGCAGCTATTAAGTAGAAAAACGAGTAATGGAACTTTTTATAGCAATATGGTACCAGATAAACAGTGTCAGATATATGAGATTCAGCCAGTCAGAGCTGGAAAATGGTACGAACTTGCAAGTAGGTTCCAATGAATGAATCCGACGATTGAATCGATTCAATTTCAATTGAAGCCGACTAGAACTAGGTAGAGCCAGTAACCAGATACGACCATCGGATTTTTGCTTCCAAGTTCCTATCATTCTCCGCCATTTTCAGGATGGAACGGTATCTTTACTGCGGGTTCACGCCGGAAATTCATAGATCTGAGGACCGAAACCATCGACCTGAGGTTA
Organism: Rotaria sordida; assembly: GCA_905250125.1. Lineage (NCBI taxonomy): Eukaryota > Metazoa > Rotifera > Eurotatoria > Philodinida > Philodinidae > Rotaria > Rotaria sordida. The sequence goes on along the minus strand of CAJNOL010001200.1, from coordinate 62,072 downwards.
AAAATTATACAAAATCATATGGCAGTTGTTCCGCAAGAAATGGCACTGTGTGTGTTTTATAGTTTTCCTTATCAGCCTTCATCGCTGAATCTTTGATTATTTACCAAATGATAATCTATTCAGTTCCTTAGAAAATCACCAGAAAATAACGGCTGAGACATAGTGAAAAGCTGGATTTTGTATTTGACATATCTAGCTGTCTAACGTATCTTATTTAAAATCAAATACAGTATCAGGTATAGGGAACTGTTCCCTACACTCAATAAAAAAGCCTATTTCACATGCGCGTCTTTCGTTTCTAAAACAGATTATTATTCGACTAGATCAGTCTACTACGCTGTAATCGAGATTATCTTCTGGTACACAAGAAATGTGTTCTTAGTTCTTTCAATCAAAGATTGGTACTTTTTATATTATCACAACATATATTCCATGGTCTAGAAGGAGAGCAGAGTGAGTTCAAATTTCTACCCTATATACGTCAACGCCCCTTTTGAGATCGTGCTCCACAAAAAATAGTACTTTGCATAGTTTTTTCCCTATACACTTTCGAATGGCTAGGAATGAAAATGTAGGTTGGTGTGAGTGTGTGGATATTGGTTCTCTGTTCATTTAAACCCGGATCCACATTCACATCCACACTCATACCCGCACACCTTCATTCATACCCACACCCAGCCACTCCAGCTACACCTTCAGTCAAGTAAGAGGACTAGAAAAAACAAGTTTTCGTCTCGGCCTAATCAACTTATCTTGCAGCTAAATAATGTACTTCAGATTATAAATATCGCTTTCGTAAACAAGACAATTGTGGTAGAAGTGTGAGAAGTTTTTGTACTCACTAGCTGATGTAGTACTTTTTTTAGGAGAGCCTATCATAGCCACGATAAGCGCTGCAAGTGCAGCCAACAAAAGAATTGTTACTAACATCGATAGGATACAGCAAACTGGCGAGCACAGCAAATAGCCGTTCCGTCTTCTAAAAAGTGTGCTAAATGATAATGTAAGTGATAGGACAGAAGCAACGAACCTGCGTCGTTTCTTCGTTTTTGATTCATCAATATTGTGCTCCAATTTCGATCGATTCGATGATCCGTTTTTCTATTCAAAGATTACTTATACATCGAAATCTTCTTGTATATTACGAAACTTACGATCGAATGACGATCTTTGTTCTATCAACAAGGAACTGAGTAATGGATTAAGCATTTTGGAAAAAAGAAATATCACTTACGTCGGGAATTTTCAATTTGAAAGACTGGATCAATGTCGATGAGCTTGTGCCGTTATCGTTCAGACGCATGTGAGACCTATCACTGAATGCTGACTCATGTCGAGATGAAGACAAATATAGATTAATTGGTGATGATCGCAGTTGTAGATTGCTGCCTGTACTTTTTTTATCTTGCACAAGACGAGACTATAAAGGGATAGTAATCGAATTAAAAAAATAATTCGTCGATTTTTCTAAGACGAGTTGCTCCTGAAGCAGATATTGGTTGAACGTGGGACGAATTTCATTCTGTCGCTGGATGGGATAGAAGTAAAAATTGAAGGGCATATAATACAATGAAAAGGGCATCTGTGGCACACTAGCCAAAGCATGTGAAATTCATACAAAAAATTATAGTCGTCTAATATATGAAATATCCTAAGTTAATTCCAAAACCGTTACATGGAATCCCTAAAGAAACCGACAATAGCATTCACGATGCTTCTCCCCACCGCCGACTACTTCGGCGTGCATCTCGAACCTTTCGGAAAAAATTGAATGGTTTGGCAGAGAGTTCATATCGGGGAACTAAAGTGATCAGTAATACAACAATGAATAAAACTTGTACTGGTGATAACTTTCGCTTCCTAATGATCGAGAAATAAACAAATCTTCCGATATCTTTTCTAGACAGCAATTTGTTACGATACTGCCATTGTGTTATGTCTAATCTTCACATTCCAATAGATTTTGAAACACAGTATTTTATTCTTCAACTATTTTTTGTTGAGGAACATTTAGTTATTTGTTGAGCAAGCTTGTTGTAGTTGTGTAACAATAATTCAACACGAGCATACAACATTAGAAATAGAGCTTCTAAACTATGCCATCGTCTAATCATTTTTGTGAAGTGGAATGAGAGCAGCAACTGTGAGACCAGATAGAATGGGACAACGTTTTTCAGTCCTACCGAGTTTGATTCAGAAGAAATATGTTATCATAAAATCAACGAATCGAAAAACTTGCTAAATATCAGATTTTGATTTCGTTCACCGTGAGAAAAATCACCTAGTTTCATACAGTGACTCAATAGATGATGCTCTCAAAGAGTATTGCTGGATGCCTGGAGATGATTTAGTGAATGAACCCTATCAATTAATACTAAGGAGGGACCTTTTTTGTCGTCACCGTTGTATTTCTACTCTTTTCTGGAACTCACATCTTTTTTCGAGGAAAGCAGTGTGTGTAAGTTTTATGTCGAGGTTTTCCAACTTCTTAACTTCCTTTCTCATTATAGACCTCTTCCTCATTACAACTCTTAACAGCCGCGAACAACAGACATCAGGCTCCGAAGCCTTTATCTAAATTTGATTGGCTAGAATACTTCTGTCAATACTCTCAGTGGTGCAGTTTTTGATTTTTCCGTTAATAAAAATCTAAATTTATGAAGTCTAGGATGATGGATAATGATGCATCGATTTTCCATAGTCGTAATATGATCATCATTAATAGAATGCATTGATAAAATTGTTACTTTGAAAAAAAACTCAATATCAGTGTTTATGAAATGATGACGATAAATAATAGTCCGCTGATGCTTGCTGTACATATGATATATATTGTATAATAAGCCTATTTGGTAATTCAATCAATGGTTAGGATTCTCTCAAAAGATAATATTTTCTTGTGCATGATTGACGCAAGAGATTTACCAACTAAGAAAACGTAAAGGTGACTATGTACGATTGTGAGCTGGTGGATGAGTAAGACCGAGTGTTTGGTCGAAAGAAGCTCCACATTCACTGACTTCCGTCCACATTCAAATCTATTCGCTCATACCCACGCACACCAACGTACCGATACATCTATCTACATCTCATCTACAGATCATCACCTTCATGCTTATTCACAGTGGTGCTCTAACAAATTCGCCTACCCTGGTTCTCACACTTAACAAATTGCTCACATAAGTCAACTAATCATCTGGCCATCTGCTGACACCAAGGTTTAAGCATCTAGACCTGTAAAGGAAAGTCCTCATTTCTATACAAATCATGGGTTTTTGATACAAGTCATGCAATGATATAATGCATTTTGTAACACTAGAAGATCGTGACAAAACTCTGAATGCGCTTGTCCAAAATGAATATCTAAATGGCTTCAAATCATGTCATGTACAGTAGATTATCTGTCCGAGATATCTCTCATTAGGCAAACCATCTGTGTAACCGACACATTTGCGTGGGTGAATAGCTATGAGTGCGTATGAGTGAGTGACTTAGGATATGCGTGAGTGTCATTATGAACGAATAGATTAAACTGTGTGGAGTGTTAGTCGTTATCAATGAATGTAAGTGGATGTGAGTGCTTGGGGATCATCTTTGCACCTTCACTTATATCCTCACCTATTCAAGCGCATCCAAACCCAGCCACTTCCTTACTATCGTGTGTTTGCCATATTTCTTGCGTTGATCGCCTACAAGAAAATGTTATTTTTTTTGAAAGATCTCTAAGTTCCTCCTGTTCAGTGTTGTAATCACAATAATGATTTCTTTAAATTCAACGTACTTTTAAGAAAGTTTGAACTAGATACCTTGAGACCAATCTGTGCATCATGCATTACCGTAACCATAAGCTACAATAAAAGGTGGACTAATTCCATCTTAAGAATTCCGTCTGTCGACACTATTACTTTTCTTGCATCGAAAGTCTTTCATAAACTTATGGTAGAACCCAATCATTCACCCTCAAGAAATGCTCATGTGATAGACCATGTGAATGATGCACTGCTAGCGACCATTGCGAGCGAATGTGAGCCTATCTCCTGTAATTCAAGTAACTGTGACGTGATCATTACATAAGCGAAAATTATCACGAATCTAGATCTCTTAAAATTCGATTTCAACACTATGAATTCTTCGAATTGTCGAATTTCTCCAACTTAATGATTAGGTGAATTCGCCTCTAGTTTCATGCATAGCTGGAAATGGGCGAGCAGAATTCAACCGCAAGGCGAATGCATTAGGCCTCAGAATAAATTTAGAACATTCATAATATAAGAGTAGCATCAAAGTCAGATACTAAGCGACGCACATCATACGTCACTCCCTGAATCGACACTTTCATCTTCATGTGTACTCTCACCTTCATCTTCACCTTCAGCGGTATCCTTACTTCCACTGCATCTACGATCGCACCCTTTCCAGTTCATACACTCATTCTCTCTGACACCAATACACAAACGTGCATCCTCAACCACAGTTTCGCCTTGTATTGTGCCCCCAGCCACAATCTTCTGAAACTATCCACTCATCTATACTCGTCATTCTATCATACTCAAGCGTACGCTAATTGGAGATGGCCAATTTACATTTAAAAGAATTTATTAAATTCAAAAAATACATTTAAAAAAAATTAAATATCAAATAAACATAAATTTTCATGGAATAAAAATTTAAATTTAAAATACATTACCAGGAAATTGCTATCCCTAACGCTAACCTTTACCTACATCCTAGAATAAACGCGCATCCACATTCTGATCTTAAAACGCATCCTCGTTCTCAACCAAAGCAAGTGCCACTGCCTCTCGAACGCACACTAACTCACATACGCACTGCTATTCTTATCCTATCCGCATTTGTACTCTTCCCCCTCACCCAAACAGTGAGCCTCGGAGAATTAAGAAATTCGCCTAATTCAAATATTCAAAGAATTAATAAGAGGCGTGCGTGTTTTACACTTATGCGTTGATACTAATTATTTATGAACATCTTGTGTAGGATATACGGGCAATGGTGTCCCGAAGTCGTCAAGATGGGTGGGGGGTGATTACTTAGGAAGCCGATAGAAAAAGTTTTCTATAAATGGTCGAATTCGGGGGCTCGAACTGATTTTTGAAATTAGTGAGCAGAAAAAACAGAAAAATGTGGTAATTTTGTTGTAGGAAAACTAAAATTTTCGAGATCACAAGGCGAGCTCACCCTCGACTCCCTCACCGCTTAGAACGCCTCTATGCACGGATATTTATAGTTGTAGGATCATGTATTTAAAAAAGGCGAAGTGTATGGAGAAGTTCTATGATGACTGTGATTATGTGCATCGCTTTCCGTAACATTCATAGAAATCTGAACTTTATCCTTTTTTTTAAATGGAAATTCGATTAAAAATTAAACTAAGCATGCGGGTCTATGCAGAAGAGCAAGGATTTCCAAGCTGGGTGTTCAGAAACATGTACTGATTAGGGATCGACTCTGGTCCTCATTCGGCTGTGTCATTTCCCTTTAAACTTTTGCTTTTTCTAGTAAACTTGTTCAACAGAACTTAGCTGATATTTTATTTTGTTATCATGAAAATTTTCAGTATAATCTTTGAAGGATTAATATGTGAAATATGTTGGACGCAGTTCATCCATAAACGAGAGTCCTACTCAACTCGATCATATTATATTTCAGTCTCAGATAAATTAACATATTCTGTCTCTCTGTCTGTCACAGATTGCTCGGTACATCGGATATGGGATGAGCCTCACTTTTTCCTATATAGTTCACCACTTATTTCCAATTGTCTTTCAGAAAGTAGTATTCCGTAATTAGAGGAAGAAATCACTTTCTCATAGTAAAATTGAGACATAATTCGATCAAATGACTCACTGGATAGATAGTCTTGTTAGTAGTATTATGGAATGTAGAATTGATCACTGCGTCATTCATTGGCGTTTTTGTTACATCAACGGATCGGTCGTCAGGTTTTTCGACATTGAAATTGTTCTGAGAGCCATTAGGTACGAAAATCCTCACCGAGTCTTTCCTCAGATTCACTTCTTCTAGTGAATGATGGTGTGGTACTATTTTTGACACTCGTGCGAACGAAAGAGAAGTGTGTTTTCGACGCCGCTTCTTATTTGTCGACTGAATGATATATAACGATAATGAAATGATAATGACTACCATGACAACTTACTAATTTCCTTGGGATGACAAAAACATTCGGCTTATTGGACATTGTGTATAATAAATTGTGTTTTTAAGAGCTGTCAGTCTGCTTTACTTGATCGACAGAAATTCACGATTGATGGACACTATTCTTCGCCGTTTGTAATCTAAATTATGTTTACTTTCAATTCAATCAATATATTCTCTCAAACAGCCCTAGAAGTGATTGTTGATCAACTCAAGAGGCTTTTTAATCAACTTTCAATAGAGCAGCCTTCTTGCATTATTAATTCATTTGAATATAACAATCTCTCATACTATTCCACTGCAGTGTTATTTTTTAATTCTTTTCGAAGTAATAGAGCATTGTGAGTTATTCAAAAAAAAATGCTGCACAAGTATTGGTAAAACAGAGAATAATTTTATCATAAGCAATCAGTACTAAAAATGTTAACAATTGATTAACACACAAAGGAAAAATATATATTCCATTGGTAGTTATTTCATTTGGATAATAAAAAAATAGAATTTCAATATCATATACTGTTGACATATGTTAATACATGGGGATTCCGAAAGTTGCGCACGACGAAATTTGCGTACCGTAATTTGCACACGAGTAACTTGTACACGGATTGTTTGCACATGAGATTAAAAAAATTATATGAATATCGATGGCGGTTGATGTGGACGGTTGTGGATGAGGACATAGATGGAGCTGGTAGCGACACATGGCTGGTCTACCGGTATTTATCGGTCTACTGGTTTGATGCCAGGCTACTGGTTTGATATCCATCTGGATGTCTACCGTTATTTACTGACTTAACGATCTGTTACCAATCTTACCAATCTGTTGCCAATTTAACTTTTTGTACTTTTTATCGAGACTCTTGCAACATTTATAGTGACCCTAATTGATGTTGTTCATTAAATATATAATGAAGTTTTGTTGAAATTTTACGAAAACAAATTATGCCAAAAACAAAACTTTAATACGTTAAGTATAAACAATTCTATAATTTTTTCTGGCACACATTTAATCATAGCTAGAAGTGGTAATAGTGGTCAGATGCTGATGCCCATTTTAAGCCGACCGGTCTACCAATCCGATATCGGCCTACGAGTAGACCGGTATATCGGCTAGCCCAGTCCGGTCTGACTTGTCCAGACTGATACCAGTACTGGTCGTCAAAAAACTAGACCGGTTCTATCGATGAATGAGTGTAAGGTGTGAATGGGTGTGTGGGTGTAAATCTAGATGAGGGTATGAAATTGGATCTTGTGTTCATTAACACCGACGCCAACACCCGAAGCCATCTACACATCCTTCCCCCACACTCATACCTACATCCTCATCTCGTGCGGAAACGATTCATGTGCAAGTTACTCGTGCGCAACTTTCGCTGAACGCATTTTTCGTATACCCAATACATGTAGAATGATCCAAATGTTCACGGAACATCTATTTTTTTTTATTGAATAACTGATGTTAACAAAAACTTATTTCATCAAATGTTCGAAGTACTCGCCTTTGTTTATGATACGGTATTTCATTCGATCAATCCATTATTGAAATGTCTTTTGAAATTCACCTTGTGATATGACACAAAGCTCATTGATTACAAGTTGTTGCAATGATCTGGAATCAAGAAAGCTACCTAATTGTGGTGTCAAATAACCAAATGGCCAAAAATCGGATGGTGCTAAGTCAGGTGACTAAGTCGAATGAGATTTCATCACTGCTGCTTGTTCTTGAAGATGACGTCTTAATGTCATTAGCATTGTGGAGTCCTGCGTTGTCATGATGCAGCTTAGTGATACGCAAACCAGATTTGGTTTTTTGTTGTCTGATGTTGCTAAACAAAGGTTTAAAGCAATTTTCTTTATAGTAGATACAAGATATTGTATTACAGTATTCAATCATATGAATAACCTCCGGACTTCTTGTTCGAAAGAAGATAACAAACATTTTTTTTCTGCTTATCTTGATTCCGTGCCTGTTATTAGTCTCTCGGAAACTCATTTTTTCCATTTTATTGGAAAGAGAGCATAATGGGCATTTTTACTACAATGAGCATAATATGCATAATAAACATAATGAGCACAGAGAAAGATATGTTTACAGTCCTTTTGCAGCACCCACATCGAGAGAGATGTTATGTGAGTCCTTTTGAATCACACACATCAAGAAAGATGTGATGTGAGTCCATTCGCGGCACCAACATTGAAAGAGATGGCTTGTATTTTTTGTTAGTTTACCGCTCCACATTTCATTGATCAAAACTGCATTGTATAGCGAAAAGAATTTGTTGTCTATACCATTATTTGAGTTCCGAAACTCGACTAATTTCTGGAAATCCATATGGTTTTCGGAAAGTCATTGACTTTCCTGGAAACTTGTATAAGCATTATATGTTTATATTGGTTTCGTCTAACCATTGTTGATGAGCTTTAATCGTGAGAGCACCATTTTATATTGAATTGCTTCGAATCAACGCTACGGTGATAAATCTGTTTCATCTTCAGTAATAATGTCACATAATCACCAATGACCGAGTTCCAAGGATGGGCGTGGGTGTGAACTGAGTGTGAGTGTGGATGGGATGAATGTGGGATAGATGGGGCATGGCTGGACCGTTGGTGTAGATCTGAGTGGGCGTGGCGTGTGGGTGTGTTTTTATGGGTGGGTGGTGGATGTAGCGGTGGTGTGTGGATACAGTTATGAGGTGTGGATGTAGGTGTAGGTGTGCGTGTGAGTGTGAGTATATGGATATTGTTCATCTCTTCATTTAAAACCACACTCATACCCATAGCTACACCAACATCCCATACTCACACTAACACCCCCACATCCATCCACAAGATGTATCTAACCCGAAACTAGAATTAAGTATTTAGCATCTATTTTATCAAGGATTATCAATGTGGGATCGTCAATATCGATGTATGTTAAAGTAGTTTTTGCCATATCTGCATCGAAACGAACATTATCGCACAATTGAACATGCTAGAAAATTTGTATTTTCATTTTTGAATCTGAACACAATTGTTAGGCTGTTGAATTGTTGACTTTAGCGCACGAATGAATAAACCAAAATAAAATTTTAGATTTTGAAAACTGTATTTCTCAACTCCGTATAGTCGTTTGAATTCTAGTATAAAATTGAAATGAAAAATTGAAGGTAAAATTTTGATTTTTCTTATTCGAAGACGAACAATTTGTGGATAGATTTCAAGCTAGTGTGAAATGTTATTCAATTAATCTGTCGTCGGTCATTCTTTGCTTTGTTTCATTGGCTAAAGAACTATTTCTTAGTTGTGCTCGAGATAATGTAGATTTATTCGCTATTGTTCTTGATATGAATCAACAATTGAACGAAGTTGGATGACAACAACAACTAGAATCGAAGAAAAATTCTTCGAACTCAACCAACATTATGATACAGAATCATTGTTGGAAAACGATTCATACAATGGATATCGAAATGCAACAGAAACATAAATAGGTATTGAGAAAGAACGCTTTATTTTCTAGTTATTCGTCGAACACATTTTTAGCAAACAATGAATTATTATTTACATTTAATATAATCCATCCTAACAATTAACTTAAAATATACTACTGTATTCTGGTTTTAATTTTTTTGTATTAACATTCCGAAGCGGTCACATGGGCGAGAAGAAAGACTTGTCTATATTCATAGAACAAAAATTACTTTTTTGTTATTATTGTTTAAAAATGTTGATAGTTGATCAATCGATGTTTTCAATGGGTATTTTAAAGCATTCATATCCTTTCATCGTTCTCAAAAAAGATTATCAGTGCAATTAGTAAGACATTTCTTCTGCCGTTAGAGACAGAGTGGCGAGCAGAAATCTGAAAAAAAAATACATTTACATTCGAAATCTATCGAATATATGAGATTGTCAATTTTCAAATTGGTTGATCATTTGTTTGTACACGACATTTTCGCTGATCTTGCTTCATATACCAGAATCAGAGCTTTGAAGAACACTTTAGGGAAAATAATTTTTTCCGAACGACGACATTTTATGAAGATTAAAGCAATTTGTAATCATCCGTATAATAAATGCAAACCTTTCGATTAACATTGAAAGAAATGCTTTTAACTTATTAGTAGTTTATTAGAACGGATTCGTACGTGTATAATCTATATTCAAATATATGGTCGATACCGCTATTCAAGAGAGATTTCGCGAAAAAATCGAACGTATCTCTGAACGCTCACCGGCGATAAATTTTATATTTTTATTTGAAACTCTACTAAGAAAACTTTAGTTTATACTGATTGTTTCATCTACTTGATCATTATCTCATTTTATTCACAAATACACTGTAATTCATATGTAGACATTTTCTCAAAAAAGGCTAAAGCGATCGAGTCCATTCAAGTTTAATTTGATAATATCTGAGTTACTTTACGAAACACTACAAATTGTGAAATGTATTTGTTCTTGAGGTTTGGAACTATACGGTTCTGTAGGTTACAATTCATGAAAAATTTACGTGTTAAAAGGTCGTATTTTTCCTAGTTTTAATTCTCTGATAATTTCAATTGTCAAATCATCAAAAAATTTTTGAGGTATGGGTAGATGAAGAGGAGACAAATATCAACATACCCACATCCTGTATGGCATACTTTGAAACATGTGGTTTTAATAGTTTATCATTGTAATTTGCTGCCCTCTATCCCATTTTCTTATGATTAGTATATAAATCACCACTATAAATCAAAACAAGTAAAATTCTGTTTCTTATTCATTCAACTTCTTGACAAAAGCCTTGTTTACACTAGAAAAATAATATGGTATTAACTTCGTATTACATCGATGTACGTCTTCACTGGTCACTTTAATGCATCAATCAGAGCTGAGAACTGGCTACTATAATTTAGTCGAAGAGCATAATTCTAGTACGTGTGTATGAAACGAAATGTCACTTCTACTATATTTTGCTTTGTAACTAATGAAATTTTTTAACAAACTATCTACAATTTTGACTTTTTTTTTACTGTAGGTTTGCTCAATATTAGAATGAATGATAAAAAATAACTTCATTACGGCACATTCATCATTTTAATTAGTGGATCAAGTTCTTTTTCGATTGGTGCATTAACTTTAACATACACTTTTGAAATATGTATTAAATACCTTATAAAGTTAGCTTTTGAGACGCAACTTATACCCAAATTACAAATAGTGTCTATGCTATATCTACACAAAAATTTCATTCCTGAATGTTGAGTCTTAGTGAAACTGAATATATAACAATGAACAGTAGTCATTTCCTGTTGGACAAGTTTTTTTCCAGATGATTTTTCAAACTGGGTTATTTTTTCTGCAAATATTCGAAAAGTACTGAATTCATATCACGGATACAGGACAAGACGAGCTACATTTTGACGACAAAAGTTTTCTAATAGCAGAATATGTATATGAAGTGAAATGCTTATTTTATGACAGACACATAACAATGTTCGGGTGAACTCTTTATAAATTTTATATAATTAGTACTTTTTCTTTCCAAATGTCATATTCGAAAGAGCCTCTGATGCTACCTAAGATGGCAAATAATTTAAAGTTTTCGAAAAAATTTTTTTCAATTTTTAGAAGTCATTTTCTGAAAAATTTGCAGCGTCAGACGCTCTTTCGAACATAACATTCGGAAAGAAAAATTACTAATTATATAAAAATTATAAAGAGTTTACCTGAACATTGTTAGGTGTCTGTCATAAAATAAGCATTTCGCTTCATATACACATTCTGCTATTAGAAACTTTTTGTCGTCCAAATGCAATCGTATTGTCTTCTGTCCCATCATATAAATTCAGTCCTTTTCGAACATTGGTGGAGAAAATGACTACTGTTCTTTGTTATATATTGAGTTTTGCTGAGACTCAACATTTAGGAACGAAATTTTTGTGTAGATATAGCATAAACACTGCTTGTGATTTGGACAAAAGCTGCGTCTCAAAAGCTAACTTTATAAGATAGTTTTATGCAAAATAAAACTCCCCGGAAAAGTTATGTTCAGTATTGTGTGTATCAACTTTTACAGTGGAAGTAGAAAGAATATATCATTCAGATTGAATAGATCGTATATGTAGAAGCTTTTGTCAGTATATCGATCATTACATTTGTTTTTTCACTCTTTCTTATATGTGTGCTGAAGAAACAAAGTGTACAGCGAAAAGAGTGTGTTTTGAACTCGTCATAGGTTCTTTCGAGCAGCATTTTTTTGATCGTAGTAAAGTTCCGAATGACTGATGATGATCGAAAAAAATGCGAGATGCAGTTTCGTAACATTATCAGTCGTTTTAAAGTACAAAACGATGGTAAACAGTCATTTGGATTGATAAGTTTCTGATTGGATGTCCTCAATATCGATAAAATTTTCTTCTAAGACCACATTTTGCGAACATAATCCTATAGAATGGAATATTAATAAACGTTAGTTTGCCTGGAAATCTGATAGAAGGCACACAACTCCACAAGCTCTATTTCTTATCTGAATTAGAAACAGACATGGTTAACTGAGATGTAAGTAGTAAAATTAAATTTTCTGCACTTACAGAGTAAAATTTCATGTCATACCTGATACAAACATAGTTTTGACGCATCTCTTCGATCTGAAACAATTTTCGAAGTAATTTAGTCTCAACTAAATATACTCTGTAAAGCTAAAGATCGAAATGTAAAAGAATATTTTGAAGGTTTTTCGAATTTAATTAAATTTCCAGTTGAGATGAGGACTAAATAAAACCAAAAAATATAGAAACTGACCAAAAAAAAATGAAAACTCTATCCGATCATGTTAAAAGAAAAATCAGTAAACAAGTAATCACAAAAACAGAAATTGTAGATCAGAGTTATCTAAACTATTTCTCGTTTGTCTTATTATTTTTTGTTGCAAATTAAACGTTATATCATGAATAATTAAATTGAAAGAAAGTTTAGTTATTGATAACTTTAGTGCTCTGACGAGGGAACCTTCCGAGGTGTTAAAAAGCTTTTGAGCTCAAATTTCATCCACAAGTAGGAGATATGTAAAATAGCAAAGTCCTAAGATGATATGGGCGAAAGTTGTGATTTGACTGAGATATCGACTTTTTACTATAATTGTCCTATAGGAACGCATTTTTCTGCTTAAATCAAATTTTAGAATTTTGCCCACATTAGGACCTGAATCGGACTAGCTTGCTTACAAAGTTTCAGAATTTTTGGACAGATCATCTGCCAAAATATGAGTATATTAGCATAAAGACCCTTTTTTAGACATTTTGTGTTTTGCATAGATATTTTGAAAAACATACTTCGGACATGATTTGTCCAAAAATTCTGAAACTTTGTGGACAAGCTAGTTTGATTGAGGCCTTGATGTGGGCAATGTTTCAGATCAAAATTCTAAACTTTGATTTATAGAGGAAAAATGGATTCCTGTAGGAAAATTATAGTAAACAGTCGATATCTCAGCCAAGTCGAAACTTGTGCCATATCATCTTAGGACTTTGCTAGTTTATACATCTCCTATTTGTGAACGAAATTTGAGCTCAAAAGCTGTTTAGCATCTCGAAAAGTTTTCTTGTGAGTCGATCTGATCCCCGATTAATTATCGGTTTTATAAAATAGAGCATGATAGAAGTTCTTATACAAATTCGATATGTATTTTCAGACTATCTCAAAAGTCAATATTCGAGTGTACATAAAATAAAACTAGAATTTATCAAACACTTGAAATTCGAAGTTGTAGTCATCACCGAATTCTATACTTTAGTATGTATAGATGCTATTAATATCATAAATCATCCTCATGGTAATCGAGTTACTGCGTCCTTTGAACAAGTCAGAAACTGGCAATATACGGATGGTTACCTATATTTTAAATTACGCTGTAGCTACACCATCATTACGAATGTAACTGTGGACACTATTTCTAGCGCGAGTACGATTTTATGAAGACATAATTATGTCGTAATCCAAAATTTAGCAATCAGGACCTATCCATTCTATCGTTCAATTTAACAAAAACAAATATGTTTCTGATCAAATCGGCTCATTGTTTTTCATATTTTTCTTTTCAGATGGTAGACAACACTTCTACTCATGTTCGAAAAGTTGGTGGTAAAGCTAGAAAAAAAACCTGTAACGAGAAATTCAAAACTGTTTTGTTTTATGTTTTACAGGTGTTCGATTTACTGTCGATGCAAAAGATTCATCAAGCACACATGAAGAAAATTCACTTAAGACTGGTATTCGCGTTTTTTATTGTTGTTTTTGATTTTGTTATAATTTTCTTTTTTTATCTCTTTTTTTAGCTGAATTACAGTGGGAACAATGTTGTAATAATAAATGTTCGTTTGATTTATATTTTGGTATTTTAAAACTTTCCCATAGTTATACAATAACAATGGATGTTGTTTTTCATCAAGCTCCTATCGAACTAGAGACAATTCTCGATCATCAACAAATAGACGGGTTGCAACTATTGGTGACTGAATTTCCACAATTTCACTCCAAAAATCAAATCAGTTTTGAAGTTGAAGTTGTAATTAATCCAGAAACTATATCTGGACCTTTTCATCGAACCTTTCTATTGAGAGAAACATCAACAGCACAACAAAGATCTGTTACAGTAAATGTGCGTGGAAAAATATTACGCGAAGGTCAAGGAACAGCAACATTGAGACCTGAAGTTCGTATGAAATCAATAATAACAAAAGACAAAGAAGACGAAGAATGACAATAGAAATATATTTCGATGCTGTTGAAAAGAAAATCGGTGCTAATAATTAATAAAACTACTTGTGTGTTTTTTTTTATTTCATGCTTCATTTGAATATGATATTAAAATAAAATGAATGACATGACAAGTGTAATATATTATACAATTTTTTAGAATTCAGCAGAAGAGCCATTGTCAGATATAGCTCATTTTTGTCCAAGCATTTGAAAAAAAATCTGACTGGTCAACACATGTTTGAATTATTTTTTGCAAAACGAAGAATATTGAATAAAAATCTTCAAAAATGCATAACTTCAGAAGGAAACTAAAGGTTACAGACAACTGAGCAATGTCTCATTGTATAGAAGCCACTTAATTGTATATTGTAGCATCTCTGACTCGAAAATTTACAATTTTAATAAAATAGAAGGATGAAAAGTATTCATGAACAAATTTAGCTTTCAATTTGGATCGCAGTTAGCGAATGATGAAGAAAAGTTTGTTTTACTGATATATTAGCTACAATAAGTCAGTCTCAATAATAAAAATCATATCACTATTAGATGACTAATTCTTTAAATTTTGAAATCTACAACTATAACTGGTGCAATAAGAAACAGTTAGATGTTCAAATTTTAAACGTCAGTTTTGATGAGTTAGAAACACGACACTTTAACAGTAGAAAAAGTTTTTTTCGTATAACTTGAGTAAGAAAGAGAAAATCGAACATCAACAGAAATATTAAAAGTATCGAATGTAACATATTACTCTGATTAAATTTAAGAGATTGCAGCAGGGTTGTAGTATCGGTACTCTTGTGTATTTCGAAAATTTGAAA
Source organism: Rotaria sordida (assembly GCA_905250125.1). NCBI lineage: Eukaryota > Metazoa > Rotifera > Eurotatoria > Philodinida > Philodinidae > Rotaria > Rotaria sordida. The sequence continues at coordinate 46,344 of CAJNOL010001200.1, read as the reverse complement.
GACAAGACTTGAACTTAAACAACATTATCAATTAACATTTAGACTTGTTATGTTTAAGAATTATCTACGTTTAGTTGTTTGTCTTTCAAAACTAGTGCATTATAAGTTAAGAAGCAGAATGTTTTTTTAGTGACTAAAATTTCGATCAGCAAACATCTGAAAAAAAGCATGTTTCGACTCGTGAATTGTTGTACTTTAGAGTAAAGAGCTGCTCACTGTAGAACGGTTAGCCTCTCAATATACTCTCTGTGGCGAAATAAAAACGAAAGACAATTCCAAATTCATCCCTTTTCCTAATACAGAGTTTCATGACATTTAACAGAAACATAATGGCGTATAACAATGGAAAAAACAATTAGAGAGACTAGAGGAAACGATTTCCACATGTTTTTTTACTTCGTTCAAGTGACACTAAACTAACACTCTTTATTATGTGTCATGATTTATTATACCGAGAATGTTTGTTCATAAAAGATATGAATCATATAGTTTTATTCTGTGATTATAAATAGAAATCAGAACTTAATGATACTCTACAGTTTATTTTGAAATTTTCGACGAAAATATCATTTTTATTTGAAATTTATTTTATTATTTATTCTCGTATTAAAATAGTCAAATATGAATTTAGTTCAACTGTAAATTAAATCTAAATTAATTTCATAAGAGAGTGAAGATCAGTGGCGCTGACAGTATGTATATTATTTCTATATCAGATATAGGGTGCGCGTGTATGGATTAAGTGAAGATTGATGCCCACACCCAAATGAATCGAATTCTTCATTGGTGTGATCGATAGGGTGTATATCTGATTTTTCAGATCTTCAAAACTATTTTAAAATTCATTTCTTATGGACCTAGGCGTGTGGGCGTAGGTCATTTTTTCTCAAACGTCCGCATCCTTCGTTCACTTTCAAGGTTCTGTAAAAAGGCTGAAACTTCTTCCCTAGATTGAAAGACTTGGATGTGCAGGATGAGCATGAGAATGAACGGGAAATTTTTATTCCTGCCCAAAACTCACACCGAGCATTCATAGTTCATCAAATCCTTCACGAATTTAGTGTTCTAAAATATTCCTTCAATGCAATCAATCCTATCCTGCGGATTCAGGCGTTTTTTGTCGCAATCGATTAATAAGAGCGGTGAGTGCAGGATCAGTGTCGGTAGTGAGAATATTTTGCACTTTCCATGGTCTTGTGGAGTGTGAGATGAAGGTCTGAAAGACACAAAAGATCCCAATACCCACCCTCACTCTCAAATTTTTTCAGCAAATATATACTTTTTTTTGTGATATGTTTAGTCAAAAAATTGAGCTTTCTAGTTGCTAGATTATATTTTACTAGAAAAGAATCAATTAGATGTTATTTGAATTGAAGCTGTGCCATTTGATTACATTTTTTGCATGTGCCTTTTCTTCCAGCTGCACAACGTTGATAATCATGCGGACCTACAGACTCTACATTTGCATCTGGTTCATCATCACTGCTATTGGTATCTTCATCGCTTATTTCGTAGAAATCATTCAACATCCATCGGCACATCCAGTCTAAGGCAAATTCAATCTGTTCATCTTCAATGAAGAATACTTGGCACTGTGTATTACATCGTCGACAACCTTGTTTTTCTATAGTAATTTGAACAATGCCTGTTTTCCATTGAGCTCTCCAAATAATTGTTGTGAAGGCTGAAGTCCACTTTTTTTTGCATTTGTGACATTGAAATCTTTTTTTTTCAGAAAAAATATACGACATCCAAGATGAAGTTTACACTTACTTAGCTCTAGCATTATGTGTTCGAAAACGCCACTTTTGTTGTTGTCCCTGAATTAAAGCATTTCGACTTGTGTCCACGTTGTCTGGTATTCTCTTAAGAATCCATCCGGGAATTTTGTAATAATCTAAAGTTTTGTAAAACTTCGATGCAAATGGTTGAAACCAGTTATTTTGCATCATGATTGTAAGTGTTTTTAGTCTAAAGAAAAACTGAAATAGTAGACAAATACTTAGCTTTCTTGCAATATAAGTATGACAGTTTTATTGTTCGTGAAGATAATACACGAAGAATGAGCAAGCACATCCAGACGCAACTCGATTATATGATATACATTTGGTGTGTCTGTAGATAAGTGTTTTCGTTACTGCTGTTAATAGATAATAATCTAGACTTTATCAACGATCAAATATTTGACTATCATAAAGAATATTATACGAAAGATATCAAACGAAAAATATTCACCAACTTGTAAATTGTTAAAGACGTTATGAATATTACAATTTACAGGCGAAAAATATCCAGAGTATTTGTTGATTAATCGCGAAACAGACGCGAAATATGGAAGTATACTCTTGATTCTTTTTATTTCAAGTACTTGACACAAGAATATTCTCTAAGATATAGATAATTCAATAGACTGCCATCCGCAAACATCATTGGCGAATACTTTCTGATAGATCAAATGAATAGTTAATTTTGATATAAATGAATTAACCTCAAGTCCAGTTCAACAGTTAGAAATGAATTTATGTCAAGTCTTAATAGAGATGGATAAGTCAAATGGCAAAAGAGTGTGTGCTGTGTGTATGGAATGAAGAGAAATAGTACATTCACATCCGAAAATTTTTCTTAGTTTCCGTACGAGAGAATCACTCAAATTGACATTCGTCGTTTGAGCTCATCTTGAGCTCAAAAGAAGACTTTGCTAAGACTAGTAAAGTCTAAAAGAGTTCATCTCTATGGTCTTTTGAAGATGAGTTAGGATTGTTTTAATGAATTTTCAACCCAGATTTAGATAGATGCCAACAAAAAACAAAATTTTCGACGTGAAATTTTATCCCATATAATATTCTAAAAGTTTCGACCGAAGATAATGTTCTTTTGTCAAGATATTGAATTTCCAAATTGTAGTTGCTTCCTACAAGTATGATAGAAAAATCGAGTTTACTGAAAACCTCAATATCTCGACAAAAAGAAAACATTCTTCTTAATGTATGATAGTCTTCAGGAAAGTAAAGTACCGACGAATATACCCTGATATTCAGTTCAATAAGAAAAATAGTTTTTACAATATTCTAATAAATTAACGAAAAAAATTGTTAAGATTGATTATGTAGAAATCCTGGTTTTTTTGTAAAAGAACATGCTTATAATCATTGTTAGTTGATGCCAGGCGGGTATGAAGAATTGTTGGCCCAAAAAAAATCAGATCATGTCATGAAAGACTGACTTGATCTCGAGATCTGATTGATATGATTGTTCTACTAAAATTAGTGACCAACACAAAATTTTTGAAATTTTGTTAATTTCATTCAAAAATGGATGTGCGTGAACAAACGATTGCCTGTCAACAAAATATATGACTAAAACTTGATGAATATTTGAAAAATGTGCTTTATTAGTGTATATCTCTTACCAACTGTTCAGTAATCTAATGGTTATATTGATGATTTTACTTTTTCAATGTCAACTGTGTTTGTAATTGGTTATTTTAAATAGGAAGAATAGAGCATGTGTGTGATTTTAATCGTTCTATTCTTGATTTTTGTTAAATCTCTATCTACTCAATTTTTCATGGAAAAGTATTCATAGGAGAAAGTACGGGAATGTTTAGATAGCATTCAAATATGTATCTTCTAAGCATAAACATTATATTTTTTCTTGCTCTGTAATATGATTTTTTCATTACAGAAATATTTCTTTTACATTTTTGATTATCAAAGAAAGTTTTGAAGCTTGTTTTCATCATGTGCCCGTAGTTATTCAAGAATGATAAACACTCTATTACAATAATAAAAAATTAGCTTTTATAAATCTTTATTTTGAAATTTAAAGCACAAAAATATAACAGCCATTCACTTAATCATCGAGTCACTACAAATCACTTTTATCATTATGTTCTTATTATTACATTCTGTTCATTTGAGAGAAAGGTCATAAATCCGTTTTTCTCATATGTTAAATAAGTTCAATTTAAACTTTTCTAATTAATACATATAAAACTCTTTTAAATTATAGTAATGTTCAATGATTCACGTGGTCATTAACTCTAGTATTTCATACATGATATTTTGATAATGTTTGCTTTCTTTTCCTTTTCTCTTGTATCTTATAAATGTTACATAGAAAATTAAAATTTAGGATATTTTCAAAATTCCATCAGGAAAGATCAATATTTTAATATCCGAGAGAACAGATTAAAATCTTAATATGTCTTATCGATGAATTTTTAAATTCTCGTCAAATACAATGAATATCTACTATTACTTCTATTCACAAATGTAGATGTCATAACACTTCTTTTCTTTTAAGTTTTCATTAAAAGTGAAGAAATAATGCTATGTATGTTATTTCGTGAGAGAATTCAAAATTCTCTGAAAGAAAATTTTAATTTTTCTTGTAGCATATACATATCACAATGAATTTCCATTCTCATAAAAAGCATGTAATAACAGTAGGATGATAAAAAATAACTTGAAATGAGTGACTACAAGCTTTTCTAGCCCGAATAAAGCGTATTTCTATTTACTGTTTTTCATTACAAGCAAATTATTATATATAAAAAGAAAAAAAAAATTTGTTATATTATGACAAGAAAAAGAAGTTCAACCGGTTCCGTTATATAATCCTGGATTGTTTAATGTTGAATTAATACTAAAAAATATTTCCGTTGCTCGATCATTCAATCCATAAATTTTTGGCATCCAAGTCGTTGCAGCCAAGAAAATAACCAAAAACCCCATAATATTCATAACAATACCAGTTTTTACCTAGTAGTAAACAAAGATTTCATATTTCTATTTGATATAGAAATTTTACCATATCAATCACACGAATAGTACCACTAGCAAAAACAATAGCATTTGGTGGTGTTGCTTAAAACAAAACAAAAAATCATAAATATAAATATTTCTTTTTTTTTCTTGTTATCAAACTTCACTTATTTACCAATAGGTAACATAAAAGCCAATGAAACTGCTAATGTACAAGGAAGAATAAGAAATGCTGGATGCATACGAGAACTACGTGCCTAATGATGAAATATCATTTTATCATATCAAAATGAAAAAAAAAACACTTACTACTGAATCAAGAACTGGAAAAAAGATACTTGCCGTACTTAAATTTGATGTTACTTCAGTAAATAGACCACTAATAATAATAATTAATAAAATAACAGCTCCGTGTGGTACACCAGATAGAAATCGAAGTGCTCGTGCAACACTTTCTGATAATTTTGAAGCCTTATGAAATCAAAAACAAAAACGAATAAACTTGATTATCATTTTAATTTATTTAAATTAACAAACTTGAAAAGCTGATGCAACAGAAAGACCAGCACCAAGTAATATTAATGCACCCCATGGCATATATTTTGCTAAATTATTCCATGCAACTATTGGTACATATTTCCAATCCTCTTCATTAATATCAAAAAGAAAAATTATATTAATATGATATTTTTAAATAATCTCACTTTGTAAAGGATTTGCATTTGGTAAAATTAATGGAAGTATTCCACAGAATATTGCTACTGTTCCATCACTTATATAATCATCTTCAAATATAACTTCCCATCCAGGTGTACCCGAAAAATCTTTTGTTACCCATAAAATAATCATACACATAAAAACAATAGCAACAGATAATTCACTCCAACTTTAAAAAGAAAACAATAACAAGAATCAATCTTATACGAAAAAAATAAAAATTATTTTCTTCTCTACTTTGGTTTTCCAAGATCCTTATATTGTTTAACTAACATTGCTTTTAAATCATCTTGTACAGCTTTAGTTTCTGGATCTACACGAAATTGAAATAATCTAATTAAAACAAAAAACAAAAAGATTCAAAACTAAAAAAAAAAAAAGAAAAATATTTGTTCAAACTCTTTGAAATTATAATAAATTTGTAACCATAACCAACATAGAACAAGCATTGATAAAGCCACTGGAAATGCAAAGAGAAGAAAATTAAGAAAACTTATACGAAAAGCAGTATTTTTGTATTGACTAGAAATAGAAGAGATGAATAAATAAGAAAAATGTCTTAGTTTGTGTTTTTTTTTAATAATTGACCTATCAGCAAAACCTTTGACAAAAATATTCGGTGCTGTACCAACTAAACTAGATAAACCACCAATAGTTGCTGAATAAGCAACAGAAAGAAGAAAACCTATAAGAAAAATTTGTGATATTTGATTTTTTATTTTTTTGCATAAATGTATTACAAATTACCTTTTCTTATTTTTTCATATTTTTTTTCGCTTGATTTTACAGGCACGAGTAGATTTCGATTTTTCCATGGCAATTGAAAACGTCCCTTTAATGCTCTAGGAATTGGTGGTTTCCTTGGAAAAAAAAAGTTTGAATGGATATTAAAAATTTTGATTCGATATGTTCCAACACTAACGGTTCTTCTATATGTAATGAATCTAAAATAACTTCTGTTGAATATTGATTATTGACTTCTGTTTTTGTTACATCAACCATTTCTATATTAAAATATGAATGTTATTATTATTATGTTTCTATATTATCAGTTTACCATTCACAGCGGCTAAGCCTTCTTTGATACGATTTTTCTTTGCTTGACTACCTTTACTATGATTTTCAAGTTCATCTACAATTGCTAATGCTACGGGTAACATAATCGATGCTGCTGCTGAATTATTAATCCACATCGAAAGAAAAGCAGTTACTCCCATTAAACCAGCCATAGACCTGAGCGTATTTAAATTAATAATTGAAACGAATATAAAAAATAAAATAAAATAATTACCATTTCGTTGATGTACCTACCAAACTCAATACCAATAATGCAATCCGTCGATGAAGATTAACAGATTCAACAGCAAAAGCAAGTGACATACTTCCAAAGAACAATGTAATTATATCTTTAAAATAATGTGGTGCTACACGGTCAGCAGTTAAAATACCAGCCTAAAGATATATCAATATTATCTTAATTGAAACAAAAAAAAGACCATTCATATAATTCATATATACCATCGGAAAAAGAGCAAGTGGTAATAAGGAAGTCACCGGTAAAGGTAATGCTTCAAAAACCCAATAAATAGTTAGAATAATTACAATAAAACCACATCTTGCTTGCTATAAGAAAAACATTAGAAAAAAAACCTGAGAAAAAAAAAATTTTTTAACATACAGAAGATTTGCCAACAAGTGGTATTGGAAGAAAAATTAAAGGTGTTAATAAAACAATTAATAAACGCCATCGTGGTTTTAACCAATTTAAAATAGAAATCATTATTACAGATTAGAATAGAAATTTCTATTTGTTTTTACTCAATGAATCTGTATGAAAGAGTACGATACGACTAAACAGAAAAAAAAACAAAATGATCTTATTACGACCTAAAAAAAGATTTGATTTTATAATTGAAGGATGTACATGACGAAAACATCAAATAAAATAGTAACATATATGATATTTCACTAGAACTAATTTAATCAACCGTCAAAATAACACGACTTTATTAAACTTGATATGTCTATACAACGAAACTAAAATGCCAACAATGACCATGATGACTAATACATACATCGAACAATATGTACTTAATCATAAATTAAAGATAATGTATGATGAAAAAATAATGAGACAAATGTCGAAATCTATTTCTCTTCAATAGAAAGGTACTCAATAGAAAATATTTTACCAAAAGATAGAGCTTTTTCTCTTCTCTTTCGAATCATATAGAATTTATTTTTGTCATACACTCATAAAAAAAACATCTTATAAAACGATAGTTAATTGTTATCAATTATTGTTTACAAGATATTTAAAAATTATAAATTTATTGTGCAGATGTTTTTCTTTTTTCTCGTCTCATTTCACTTACTAATATATGACAAATATGAATCATACATTATTCGCAAGAGAAGAAAATTTCTTATCAATTGATAAAAAAAAGAAAATATTCTTTTCAGAACTAATTTATCGAAAAGATATAAAGATCGACATTTTATGCGCCCTTTCATAGAAAAAATACGGATGCTTTTTAAGAGTGTTTCTCTTTTCTGTTGTGTCGTTTTGTTTTTGAATGTAATATAAAAATAAGTTATATATACGATTCGAAAGAAGAGAAAACATTCTATCTTTTAGTAAAATATTTTTCGTTTAATACTTTTCTATTGAAGAGAAATAGATTTCAACATTTATCCCATTAGTTTTGCATCATATATTACTTTAAATGTAAAATCAGAAAAAAAGTAATCAAGAGAGAAAGAAAATAAAATTCATAGGTGAGATATTTTTCAGATTTCTTTGATTTTTCATTTATCAATTTTTATTTATTTAAATCATTCATTCAGAAATATATTACTACGAATTTTGTATGAAACGACAGTTATTGAAATCAACAATTAAAAATAAATTTTGTAAATAGATGAAAATGAAATTTCTTTTCATAGAAGATGTTTCAATACAATAATATAATAATGATGTTAAATGTCATTATCAAATTTCTTTGTTTCACTTATAATCAATTATATAACTTTTATATGTAGAATCTCTTTTAAAGAAATTAATGCTTATATGCCCTCCTAGTATTCAGTCACACACACTTATTTTTTAGTACATCACAAAGATTGTTTAATCTATAATTTTACAATAATCCACTGTTAAAAAGTAAAGTTTTTATCAACAGTGTAGTTTCATGCAGTCTGTCAAAATAACAAAAAGAAAAATAATGGTATCTATAACTATGTGTCGAACTGCTGAAGAGAAAAGGTCTATATGATAATTAAAAATTTGCAAAACATGATTGATGAAAATGGCAATTGTACTCCCAGTCAATTTTTCTGTACGCTGAGTGATGTTATGATATCAAAGCTTCTGATCGAAACCTTGAACTTTTTAATATTAGTAAAAAAATAAACGTCATTATTTTTAGAATAGGAACATTTCTATGTACAATACCCAAAAAAAAGACGACTAGTATTTCTAACTTTTGATTACGAAAAGTTTTTTTTTTTTATTAGAAATAAACATGATTTTCAGAATCAGTATGAAATAAGATACAGGAAACTTTATTTCATAGCAAAATATCTGTGATGAAAATTTTCACTCTACACTTTCTCTGTTTTTTATTCATCAAATTTTAGACTGTACTTTGATTGAAAGTCTTTTACAATGAAAGATAAAGTTGATAATCAAAATCTAGAAATATTAGCCATTTTGTTTTTCGGTATTTTATATAGAAGTGATCCCATTCTAAAAATATTGATTTTTTTAATAACACCGAAAAAGTTCAATGTATTGTTGTGGTATCTTTTATTGTCATATCGTTCACAATTAAGCAAAGAGCAAAAGAAGAAGAAGTTTAACTGATGAAAAACGTGTCACTTTCGTTTCTAAATCAAACGTGTTTGATGTTTATTTGCGAACACATCATAATTTCTTGCTTGTTGATAAACAACAACACAATGTTAATTTTGCTATCAAAACACAGAACAATGTCATAGAAAAATTTATAGATATTTTAAAGACTTCAACTAGAGAGTGAATCTGAGATAAAATCCTCTTTCGATGAATAGATATTGATGATTATCAATAAGTTTGAACTAATCAAGAATCATTGACAAGATGTGAAGAAAATTTCGTATCTCACAGATGACCACTAAACAATCCTGATCTCAATATTCCAGATTATTATGTGTGAGACGTTATCACCAACAATATTCAATGGGATAAAATTAAAACTATGATTTATTAATTGATGAAATAAGAAAATGAATTGATCGTATACTAAAACATGATCTTTTTCGCAGCATTAAAAATTGCGTGCACAGAATTTGTCTTTGTAATACAACGTATTAAGCGATTGAAAATTGAAATGGAAAACACATGACCATTTAATCTGTTCTCTCGTTAAATGAAGAAAAATTATTCTTGATTATTTACAAGTGTATAGTTAGAGAAACTGGAAATTCTTATAAATTAATAAGACTATAATAAACCGACAAAAGAGTTCTATCAACTTTACGTTATATAAATAAAACAGAAATAATAAGAAGTTTGTTCTATGATAATTATTGTATGTTTTGCATATTACACATGTACACTTAAACAGAAAACAAACTGATCCATCGTTGATGTCAAATATAGATATATAATATTAAATAATACAAAAAGTTCATTTGTTTTTTTTTTTGAAAAAAAAATTCTCAATTAACGTAGAAGATTTGAAAAACAATCTATTATGTCTAGCTAACATACAACACTCAGCTGTTTTTTTTTTGTTCTCTATTGAAATATTTAACTGCCTGCAGTATTATTCATTATCTCTACTAACTTTCAATGTACTGACTCAAGAATAATATTCGATAGAGAAATAATAATTTGTTTATCTCAAGAGAAATGATATACTACATGGACATGTATGGATCATAATATAATATATCCTTATCTCATTAATTCGAAGAGCATTGTCATGTCATATAATGTGATGATAGAATTTATGCGTAATAGTGAAAATTATAATACATGATTTATTCGATAAGAAAATGTTCTTTTTCTTATTGTCGACTAAATATTTTTTTCGTTAAAACAGATTATATCATCTATCTCTAGATAACGCAGTAAAAAACAATGTTATATTTTATGAAGCAACAAATATTTATTATACTTATGTTTTCATATTTGACGATTGTTATTCAATTAATAATCATTCGAATAACTTTCAAAGAAATCCATTTTCATGAAAGTGCAAAAATTACAATTTCAATAAAAGTATGAAGTACGCACGAAATAATTCTTTGTCGTCTTTTTTTAGATTACTATGGTTTTCTTGAATAATATACTGAAGATCTGCGATACAAAATTCAAGAAGAAATCAAAAGATAAATATTTAACTTGAAAATAACCCTATAGATACCAGGATCTCCTCCGTCTGAACTTGATTTTTTTCTAATTAAAACATCAATTAAAATAGTACTAATTAAATTCGATTGAAAAACAAACTTTTCAAACAATTGATTAGAAAAAGACTAAAATCGATGAAAATCGATCTTTAAAACGAAAAAAAATTTGCTTTCATATAGCATCATTGTAATCGATTTTCACTCAAAAACTAAGCATTTTTATTCTGACTTTTTATCAAAATTTCGTACACGGGTTTTGTACCTCGCAACTGATAACAATTAGAAATCCTTATTATGTGAACGTTTCAGAAGTTTCATTTAGCCAACAAAATAAAAGTAGAGCATTTTATTCGGTTCTATGACGCTCCTGATCTACACACACAACGTCGAGTACACTATCAACTGCATTAAGTGGCAGAAATGTTACTGAAATAGAACAGTGTTAATGATAGTCGTCAAGAAGTTGGAATATCCCCGAACGCTTCTTGCTCTTTCATTTCAATAAGGTAATTCGACTTGTCATTCACGCTGCTTTTTCGTGTAATCACTATGATAATAAATTTATAACAATATTTTAATAAATGACTGCAATGATTGTGGAATTCCATCGTTTTAGGAAATCCTTTTTGTGAAAGAAATATACTTTTTAATAGTGTCATTTTAAGTTGAACCGAATCGAGTGGGCATGAGCAATTCTTGACTCGGTATGAACCATCAAAAAGTGACCCGATTTCAGAACTTATGAATATTTGAATATTTAAAAAACTTTGAAACAAATGATTTATATCATAATCAACCCTTACTATTTGTTATAATTTAACAAAAATATTTCATGTTGTTTTTGTTTTATTATTCACATATCAAAAGAAAAAAAAAGAAAAAAACAACTTGACAGTTGAGAAGAGAAACAACAACAAAAACCAAAAAATGTTCAAGGAAAACGACAATGAATAAAAAAGAAAAAGATAAAGAAAAACAAACCAAACCGATATACACACGGTTCTTCTTGTTTAGGTTTTGTTTTTTTTTTTTTTTGTAAAAAGAAACGTGAAAGAAAAGAAAAAAACCGAAGAAAAAGAAAGAGCAAAGCACGCGACAAACAACACAAAAAAAAAAATTTAATAGAAAAGATAGAACCAAGCGCATGCTGTTGAATGAATATCTCAAATCTATATACATACGCACATAAGTTCTTCTTTTTCTCAAGCAAAAAAATAAAATCGTTCCTGTTTCAAAAGTAACTATTTTTATTTTCTTATGTTTGATAATGTAGGAAACGAACGGACATACACACACGCGCACACACGAGCAAAAAAACCAACGGACGAGGTTAATAGTGTGTATCAAAGATATACGTAAAAAAGAAGGATAAACGTAAGAGAGAAAAAAAAAAGAAGAAGAAAACAAACATGTACAGACAAAATCAAAATGAAAAAGAAAAATCAAACACACTAACGTACAGATGGATCTTGTTGTTGTTGTTGCTGAGTAGAATATTGAGAAGGTCGTATTAATGGTGGTCGAGTTAGATTTGGTGTTGAACTTGTTCGTGTTATATAAGTTGATGGTGGTGGTGTTGAAGAATTCGATCTTAATGGTGCTATTAATGTTTGTGGTGATGGTTGACTTTGAGTTTGCTGTTGCATTATAGGTGTATAACGAGCACGTGTTGCTGTTGTATAATTAGGTGGTGGATTAAATTGTTGTTGAGGTGTAGTTGAATACCATTGTTGTGGTTGAATAAATGTTGATGATAAACGATTAGTTGGAGTTTTATTTAATAATGATGAAAACATAGGTTGTGGTTGTGGTTGTGGCTGTGGTTGTGGTTGTTGATTTTGACCATTGATATCTGTTACTTGTTGATCATCCATTGATGAATCTTGTTTAACTCGATTAATTAATAAATTTAATTGATTTGGCGATTGTTGTTGTTGAGATAAATTATTAAGTGGTTTACCACTACTTGGTTTTTGTGACATGATATATGTTGGTTGTGGAGATTGATTATGCCAATTTTGTTGCTGTTGAGGTGTACGAATAAGTGTTACTGATGGTTTACCTGTTGAAGTATTATTTATTGTTGAATTTGATAATGAGGAATCATAAGTAGATATATGAGAAGAATTTGATATTGAATCAGAACGGGATGAAGGAATTGATACTAAAAAGAAAATAAATAATTTTTCAATATTGAAAGATTGTTGGTTTGTTTTTTTCATATTTAGATAATAACTGAATATGAATCAAATTGTATCTAAGATAAGAAACAGCTCATTTTTAATATTTACTGTATTGATTTGAAGTTTTTTTTTTTCGTAATATTTAAGATTCTAGACAGAAATTGACTGTCAAAAGTCGATATGTAAATTTAGAGAACGATGTTTAACAGAATAATTAACATAGCTTGTGAAAATTTTACATTACTATTGAAAACATTATCGAGATTTATTGGACTTTCAATAATCTTTATCTATATTCTCTATCGCTGTATAACTATGTTAACCATCAAAATAGCCATTAATGAGAAAAGTCTTTCCAATTGTTAAATCGCTTTAATCATGAAAAATTTCTAAAAACAAAAAATTATTTACCTTGTGGCTGTGATTGTGGTTGGATTGTACTAGTTCTTTGTTGCATCATAGCTTGCATACGACGTCTATCTGTTTGTAAACTAGTTGCTCGTTGTTTTTGTATTTTAGATTTTAAATTCGTACAAAATGGAACTTGACAATTTTGATCCATACAACTTTTTGCATGATACCAACAAAGAAATATAACTTGTTTACATACATTACATTGACTATTTTTTCCTTTACATTCTTTTGTATGTTGTATAACACGTTTATAACGAAAACAACTACGATTAACACAATTAGCATTTCGACAATTAACAGCATGTAATAATGCTTCAATACAACGTTGCATTGATTGTTGACGTTGTAATTGTGAACTAGCTAGAGATTTACCATTAGGATTTGAAGAATTTTGATCACAATCTTCAACGATTGATGGAACAGAACGTTCCATTTTATGTTCATGTTTTGGTTCAATATTATAACATTTTTCACATAGATCAAAATCTTCACATATTGTACAATGATAACGTATATCACATTGTTGTCGACATGTATTACAATTATATGTAAATTTATCTGTTGTTGATGTATGTAATTCATATAATAAAGCCATTGTGGAAAATCTTGCACGACGTAATGATGAAAATTCATAATGTTTATCACGAGCAAAATTTAAAAATGCATCTCGAGTATCCATTAGATCACATTGAATAAGTGCATCAGTATCATTTACAGCTGGACATGATGCTATTGGATTACGAAGACGAATAACAAAAAATGCCTAGAGAAATATAGATTGATGAAGAAATTTTTTTTCTTTTTTTTTTTTTTGAAATTATATTTTATATAATGAGAATTGCTTTTTGCTTGAAACTATTATTATTCAATCGATCATGATGTTTTGTAAAAGAGTCTGTTTTGATTTAATTTTCACTTGTTACGTTAATCGCATTTTACTCGATTTTAACTTCACTGAGAACCTGGATGATCAAATTTTGTCCATAGATAGACTTTATAAAGTCATTAGAAATATTCCAAAGTTTCAGCTAGGATAAACGTATTTGTACAAGATAGCAACTTATCATAGAAACGTCCTTTGTTTTGAAACGCAGCCGCTTCTTTGAAATGTAAATATCTTAGCAAGAACACGTTCGTTTTGGCTGAAACTTGGAAGCGTTTCTAATGACTATAAGACTTATCTATGGACAAAATTTCAGTTCGAAAATCGGTTATCTACATTCTCAGCATAAGACAAAAACTCACGTGAAACGTCTCATAACTCAACAAGTGCAGAATCGAATAGTAATAGTTTCAGATGAACGGCAATTGAACAGCTGGGAACATTCATGCGTCACTGACAGAGAATCAGAAGTTAAAAAAAGCTCAATGAAAACTTAGTCAAGAACTCTCATTCACTAGTCTATGATAAATTTCATAAGTTTTTTCAATTCAATATCTACTGATTTTCAATTAGCACAAAACTCAATTTGTGGTATATTACTGTTGAAATATCAATAGTACACAATAGAACTTAATAGTACATACATCATTAGGTAGAGAAAGTCTTCCTCTACAAACCTATGCATATCCGGTTCTGGAGTCAAAACCTTATAGTATTTTGAAAGTTGTAAACGATAAGTCTAATTTGGGGATATGTTTTGTATCACGAGCCTATGTGCTATCTAATTGTATAAAGTCCGCTGTTTGTCTCTCTAATCGTATACAATTCGTTAGTAAAAATATAAATTCCTAATTACACTTTAATTAAATTTAGAATATAAAAATATGTTTTAACTAATTTATTATTAATAATTTACCTCTTTGTGTTTTTCCATAGTTGAAAATATTTTCGATATTAAATCAGTACAATTTGACATTTGTTTTTTTGCTACTTTTCGTTGATTTGAAGTTGTTTTCTTCAAGTTTTTCTTTTTATATGTATTCGCAGATTTACGTTTATCAGAAATCTATATAAATATAAAAACGAAAAAATAAACATAAATATATTTATATTGTAGACAAAATTAAAATTCTAATATTGATCGAACACACATCAATTAGAGATGAAGTTTCAGTTTTGTCTGAACAAAATTAAAATTCAATTAAAGATAAATTTATACAATAGAATAACGAATTTTTTTCTTTTTCTCATTCAATAATTTATAAGACAAAACATTTTAATCTTTTGTTTTTTATTCGATTGTAAGGTGTATAGCCTATATTTCAACTGCTTATCTCAAAACAACATTTCATTCTACTCTATTTTTAGTAAAGTATGTGATTGTATGAATTTATCTCTAATTGAATTCTAATTTTGTCTATAACATGATGTACACAATAAAAAAAAAAAGAAAACAATATTTCTACTGACTTCTGTTGGATCTTCTGGTTCAATAGGATCCTCTAAACCTCCATCTTCCATTGCTCGTGCTGCTTCAACTTCTTGTTTCCTTCGATCTTCTTCTTCTTGATCAAGTTCTTAACATAATTAAAAAAAAATTAAATAAAATTCTATTTTATCATCAATAATAAAACATACCTTTAATACTTTCTTCTATAATATTTGCCCAAAAATCACCTTCAAAATATGGAATATTAAGAGCAGTTTGTACTTGATTATCCAAACAATCTTTCATAATATCCTAAATTAATAATAAATAAAATATAACATTCAAATAAACATTCTAACTCTTATTAATTATAACTAAATTCCTCCTCACAATAGAAGACATTTCTCAATCAATATTACATCCAGCATGAGAGCCGAAGGAGCAACACCCTTTTGAACAGCGAGTTTGCCCTCTCGAAGTTTGTATTTATTATACCATGTACTATATGTCTAGGCTTCCAAAAGTTGGTGTTTGTCGTTTCGGGGTTTTAAATCGCCTCTTCGAAAGAGAAAATCTCGATAAAATATTGCCCTTCTCTAAAAATTGGAATTCTAATTAGGATATTTACAGTAGTAGACAAAAATCTTCAAGAATGTAGGTCATTGACATTGCAGTGTCGTTATTGTTTAATTACAAAAAGACAGTTAGGATGGGCGGTACCTGTTGTTGTTGTTGTTGTCAGCCTCATAACCTCGGAAAAGAAGAATATTTTATGTCAGCCAATTCCTCAATATGTAATGGTATATGTCAGCTATCTATAGTAATAATTTCATTGAAGTTCATCAATCCTTTCAAAGACTATGCTCATTGTTGTGGAGAGAAAACATCTACTACCGTTTGAACATCAATAAATTAATGATAGTTCAATGAAATGAATTCAAAAGCAAATCTTATACAAAAGAGAAATGAAACTTAGATAATAATCTTGTTAATTTCAAGGATCCAGAAACATCAATATTCAAACAAATGAACTTAGAATTAATCATATTTGTAGTAATAAACAATGCAAAATTTTGTAAGTAGTCTTTCTTTATGTTATAATGCTCAGAGCAAAAAATAGATTCCATCCATCATAACTATCTATGAAATTAAGCAATAACAGCATCGCAATGTCAATGACCTACATTCTTGATGAAGTATGTGTACACAAATTTTTAGACCTTCAGAACATACAATGACCGAAATCGCCGTAGGCGAACACTTTTATCCATTACTATAGCTTAAAATATGTCCAGTTTTCAAGGTTTCAAGTTGAAAATCTTAAAAAACTGTAGCCAACATTACCAACGACCAAATAGATATTTTTGTCTATAGAACTTTGTTGAGTGCATTGTGCTGATCATTTTGGCCAAAAATAAATATTCAAATTTACTCAATAAATCATGATACTAGAATTAAAATACTCGAAAAAATGTCAACAAGCGATCACGAGAAAACCTAATCTTAATCAATAATTTGTCTCATAGATTTTATCAAATAAAAATTGTTTTTTTTTGTGTGTGTGTGTGTATGTATCTCTCAATAAATATTTAATTAATAAAATCTTTACCTTATAATCAATAACAACACGTTCAACAATAGCTCTATCAAGCATTTTTTTATACCAATCTTGTAAACGTTTTGGTTTTGGTACACGTTGTTCAGGTGGATGACAATGAAATATATAATCATCACCTTCACTTGGTGGACATGCCCATATATGTGCATAAACATATCCAAGTTGTTTAGCATAATCCAAATATCCAATTAAAATTTCATGATAAACATCTGTACGATATTGTTTAGGTCGAAAAAAATGTACTGAATCCAAATAAGATACATAAACACGTCGTGTATTTGGTGCTTGACAACGTCCATCATATTCTTGTACATGCATACCAAATAGAACAACATCAACACCTTCAATTTCTTGAAAAGCAAATATAGCTTTTGTTCGATATGGATAACCATCAGGTACTTGATTTGGATAATATTTTTTTAAACGTGGTTTTACTTCACATATTTTATCACTAGCTGCTAATATACGAATTGTAACACGACCTGTAGGACAAGCTTCATTACGTAAAAAATCATTAACACGTTTTTCTAATCGTGTTGCTAAATCAGTTACTGTTAATTTTGGTGCTATATAACGATTGTCTTTACGTTTTATATTATATTCATTTATACATGTATTACATATAAAACCTTCAGGCCATATTTGATCTATATGTAATGCACATACTTGATGCCAACGACGTGTACAAACAATACAATCAATCATTGTTTCAGGTTCTTGTATATCATTTTTAGCTGATAGAAATAAATTTTTTGGTATTTCAACTAATGTTTGAGCTGGATCATCACCGACAAATATTGATTCATTTTTAACTGAATCAAAACATTTAGCACAAAATGTATATTTATCACCGGATAAATTTATTCGTGATGGTTCTGGATTGTTATAATAATAATAATTACCATCACGTGGTATTTGACAACATAATTGATTACCATAACAAAACATAACTTGTGGTAAATATACATATTGACGACCACAACAATAACCTAATGATTGTACAATAGGATCAATAGCTTCAGCAAATATTTCGGAAAGTTTTGTACACATTTTATAAACACGTGTAGTTTTTTTATTATAAAGCCATGCATTATTAAACATAAGCCATGCATCATCACAGAATTGTAATGGAGTTTTATATTCTCCATGTAATAATTTATTATGCATTGTTGATATATCCATTGGATGTTTAACTATTGTTGGATAATCAAGAATATTAAGTGCAACTGGATCAACAGGTTGTCGAAATGGATTAGAATCTTCACAAGCAATCATTTTATGAATAATTGGTTCAAGATGTGCACGTAAATCTTCAGGTGTAAATTGTACAGGATGTTTAGGTAATTGTTTACTTGACGCATCAATTTGTGGTATTTTTGGTTTTATATCATCATTAGTTGATGATTCTGAATGAGATTTAATCATTACTGTTGTTGTTGTTGTTGTTGTTGTTGTTGAATTTGTTGGTAAATGAGAATAATTATCATGTGGAATTTCTTCTTTTTTAATTGTTGAAAATGTTGATGGCTAAATTTATAAGAAATTAATTAGAATTTATAATTCTCAATAGTATATATATATATAAGGTGCTTGTAATTCTAAATTTCAACAGTTTTTTTTTGTAATGATTAGATAGAGCTCATCGAATTACGAAAGAAAGAGTATAAGGAGTAAAAATTTAGACTCATTTCCATTCTTCTCACAGATCTTGACAGACACCAGTCAGAGATCATTACAGGCACCTTAACAACACCCCTGGCATCCCGCGTCAAAGATCGTATATGAATTACGTCTCGTTATAATAAATGAACTACTTCCTTATTGCATTTCTGCAGGATAATACAAAACGATAGTTGAAGAAATGTTTTCGTAGAGATTGTGCAAACAGTTTTTTTTATTAAAATTTTGAGTTAATTTTCTCTTATATTTAAAAGTAACGAAGTCTTGAACGATTTTGTGAAATGCTCTTTCTTATACAACTCGATGAGTTCTATCGAACCATTAAGGAAATTTAGAATTGTGAGTATCTTACATATACTATAAAAACCTAAAAATTTAACTATATCGATGTGTGCACGTCAACGGCAGCCTTTATTTCTAAGCTAAATGTCTTATAAGAAGGCTTTTGAGATTGGTTTTATTTGATATAGAGAACAACTTATTTCAAAATCATAAACTCAAAACTTTAATGACTTTCAATCGATTATAATATTTTTTTTTTGATTAACTTATCTAAACTTAATCTGATAATCAGCTTAATTAATTCTTATTAGAGTTGATTATATTAAGTATGATAAATTATTAAAAATTCTCTTGATTCTATTTTTTAATGGCTTCCATTTGAAGGTTTCGAAGCCAAATAAACATTAATAATTCTTCAAAAAAAAATCGTAGTTATCTTTCTCTCGTTTAATATCATATTCATATTATGAATAGAATTTTTTGAATGATAATATACTTATTTAAAAAACAAAACAAAAACGAATAGGTCTTTCATCAAGTATCAATAAAAATATCATACTTGATAAGAATTTTTTGGTGAAAATGCTTCAGTTTTAAATTGATTTGTATCAATAGTATTTCTTGTTGTATCCATCATATCAATATCATGAGTTGTATTATTTATTGTTGTATCACCATTTAAAAGAAAATTTAAATTTTCATTCGATGGAACATTTGTTATTGTAAATGTTCCTGATGTTGAAGTATTATTATTATTATTGTTATTATTATTATTTAACATTGTTCGATTTGTTAATGTCATTAATGGTTCAGATTTAATTGTTTGTTGTTGAAGAATATTTCCAGTTGTTGATGGTGTTATATAATCATTTAATGGTGCTATACGATTTGGTGGTAGACCCTGATCACCGGTCATTGTATCTAAATTTGAATGAATTTTATTATTAAAATCATTTGTTGATGATATTTGTCCTGTTGTTGATGATATTTGTGCAGCTAATTGCATATCTTGTAAACGTTTTTTTTCTCGACGATCTTCTAATTCTTTTTGTATTTTATAAATTTTTTCAGCTAATTTATGAAAATATTCTTCTTGATTATTAGCTACTTCAAATGTATCATTTTCAACACGTCGTGCATAATTAGCTAAGTTAATAATACGTTTATCACGCATAGCACCTGTATCAGTTATTGGTATAAGTGCCGTTATAATTTTTTGTACAAGATGATGACGCATTTCTTGTGTTACACGTCTTTGCCATTCTTTATTTATTGTTATGGGTGTTGTTGTCGGATTATTTGTATTATTATTATTATTATTATTATTATTATTATTATTATTATTGTTGTTATTATTGTTGTTATTATTATTGTTATTATTATTGTTATTATTATTATTTGTTGTTGTTTGATTTAATTTTGCTAATGTTGATGGTGTTTTAAGTGGTTGACATATAGGACATTGAGGATTATTACATTGTTTCCAATGTAAAATAATTTGTCTTGATGTAACACAATGTGCAACTGTACATGTTTTATGATCATTACATTTTGTCATATGTTGTAGAACACTTTTCATTGTACTACAATGTGGTAATGTACATGTACTTGGACGTGTTGGTTCACCATTAATTGTTTGTTTTTCACGTTGTTGACATTTATGTGCATGTAATAATAAAACAAGTTGTTTTTGAATAAATTGTTTACGTTGAACTTCAGTATGTTGTTGTTGTTGTTGAGGATTATTAGTTGATGATTGAACAATCATTTGATTTGATGGTGGAATATTATTAATTGTTTGTTGTGGCTGTTGTGGTGGTGGTGGTGCTTGTTGAGGTTGAGTTGTTATAATATAATTTGGTGGATTAGTTGAAGTTTGATCCATCATTGAAGTCTAAACAGAAAGAATTTCAATGAAAAATATTCGATTATCTGCTTTTTTTTTCTCAATTTTGGTGGTATCTGTATGTAATAAAAAAATATTTCTTATATATTAAAGCTATGATCATATAATGGCGACGATCTGCTACAATTAATAATATTTTAAAAGACAATAGCTACAGTGTGCGTCAAAAGTCTGACCTCACTTTTTTGTTTTTATCCCTCGATAGTAGAGGTCGAGTACTATCTGTATACATCTGTTTAATACAAAAAACTATAAAATTATATTGTTGTTTTAAATTTCAGTAAGGTCCAAGTAATTTAAAAATTGAGTAACATTCTTCCTTTGATATTTCTTACATGGTTCGATAGAGCTCGTCAAGCTCTACAAAACTGTCTGTATTAAAAAGATTTTCAAACTCTTCTCTGAAATAAAATCGCATTTTTCTATTTTTTTTTATATGAAAAATGGACAATTTTTTTTCATATAAAACACCGAGATTTTTATACACTCTTTACATACTTCTTTGTAAATTTTATTTTAGAGAAGAATTTGAAAATCTTTTTAATATAGACAGTTTTGTAGACCTCGATGAGCTCTATCGAACTATGTAAGAAATATCAAAGAAAGAATGTTACTCAATTTTTAAATTACTTGCACCTTACTGAAATTTAAAACAACAATATAATTTTGTAGTTTTTTGTGTCATTTTCAGTTAGTACTCGATCTCTACTATTTAAGGAAAAAAAAAAATTTTTTTTAATTATATTGAATAGTTTTGATATAAGACTCAAAACAAAAAAGTGTAGCCAGTCTTTTGATGCGCACTGTATTAACAAATAGAAGTGATGAATTATTTTTACTTATATATAGATTCTATCGTTTGCACAAATAAAGATTTAATTAATTGCTCTTATTCGAATGGAGATTAAGGGCCCTCTTAAAAAAGTCGATTATGTGATTTCTAGCTCGTTAGATAGAGCAAAGTGTCTACTTTCGAATGCACTATAGCTTATTGATTTTGTGACGAGATTTAAGGATATTACATAGGCCTTTCTGAACATCCTACAGAAGAAAATAACGGTTTTTCTCAAAATAGGATTTTTGATTTTTACGATTCTGTGCGTCTCAGATTTCTTCGCCATTTTAAACTCTAGAAAACTGGGCTTGGTATCAAAATGAAAGCAAAAACCAGCTGCAAAACTTAGCAAAGCTGGTTTTTTCGATTTCTCCCATTAATGTTTATAAAAAAACTAATTATTCTGGATCTATATCCCTTGGATTTTTCATACTTCATTAGAGAAATTTTCTAAAAACATAAACTACGACAAAATTAAAAAATCGAGCCCTATTAAATTATAGCACCACATCTTGGCTACATTTTAAAATCCACCCGACCTTTCTAGTATTTGAAATGGCGGAAAAATTTAGGACGCACGGAAATCTAAATTTTGACCTATAATCTTAAGTCTAACTCTTCGTCAACCCAAAGTATCGAGCGGAAATTTTTACTGTGAAGTATCTGGCTCGAGATACACGTCCACTGAAAGTTTTATCAAAATTGGATGCTCAGAAAAAAGTTTCATTTTTGATGGGAGGCTCCCTTAATTTCCATACTGAATGTCCGCTAGTGAATGATGTTGAACATAATAACTATTAGATGAAATGATCAGAAAAAAGAAGTATACTTATTCATAGATGCTGCAGAAGACAATAATATTGAATAATTTTTCTTAAATAAAACTGCATAGATAGAATTGATCTACCGGTAGACCGAACTTCTATTATCACTTCTGACTATAATTAAATATGTACAACAAAAAATTATAGAATTATTTATACCAAACGTATTAAAGTTTTTTATTTTTCGCATAATTTGTTTTCATGAAATTCCAACAAAACTTCATTATATATTTAATGAATAATATCCATTAGGGTCAATAAGAATGTTGCAAGAGTCTTGATGAAAAGTAAAAAAAAAGTAAAATCGGTAACAGACCATTAGGCTGATAGATCGCCAGATAGGTATCGGTTCTATCTATGCTTTTCTGTACAAGTTTATTGTTATCTATATAAATTTCTAAAGTTTATTTTCTCTCAACTTTTTTTGTGATAAATTCAGCTTCAAATCTTATCTCAATCATATTAGCATAAATATTTTCGGCAAAGTTCTTCTCATTTGATGAAAGAAAAGTAAAAATGATATTTTTGTTTTTTTTTGTAATTTGAATAATGTAGAATACAACTTCAAATTCAATAAATCAATTAATATAAATACTTCTGAACTGAGATACATATTTTCTAAATAGCCTTGGTTTTTCAAGGTTTTTCGTATTCTTTTGTCTATGAAATATTTTAAAAAGAAAATAAGGAATTAGTACGAAAATCTATATCGATTTATAATTTTTTAAAATAAAAAATTAACATGTAAAAAGATCGCTTGATGCATTTTCCTATCGTAAAATATTCTTTTTTGCAAATTTCAAGTTTTGTTGAAAATTAGATATTAATATTTCCGTAAAAATAGATGTTCATTATGTTCTATGAAAATTGCTCACTATGATAGATTTTTACTAACGAAGGAACACTTTTCAAATGATTAGTCATGTTTTAAATAAAAGTTAGTAGATTTTGGATATGACCATGAGAGAAATCCTTCTTATTGACTATGTGTCACAAGAACTGCCTTTAGCACTTGAACAAAAGAAAAACGTAGTAGCTTGTGGAATAATAAACAAACACTTTTCGCTGAATATGTGTTCCGCAAGGGAAAGAATACTCTAGTACATGTGAATCGATTGATGTTTGCGATCAGGATTTATTATCTCATGCGGTAGGAGAGATGGCTACTTTTGTCTATGTTTAGGAATATCGATTTAAAAAAAAAAGAAAGAAAGTAAACTTTTATGGTTTCAGGTTAATAAAGTTTAAAATGAATTGAAGAAAGGAAGATTTTTTGTTTCTTTTTTGTCTTAATATTAAACTTAACATACTCTTAGATTATAAGATTGTAGAGAATTTTGTTGTTGCATATGAATTTGTGGTTGTTGTTGTTGTTGTTGTTGAATTTGATATTGATTTAATTGTTGTTGTGTTAATGAAGGTAAACTAGTTGATATTGATTTATTTGTTTGTGTCACTGTATGTTGTGGTTGTAAACCGATTAATGTTGATGATTGTTGAGGATTTGTTACAAATACACTATTATTATTTGGATCACTTGCTTTAACAATACTCATTTGTGTAACATTTTGATTCATTGAAACCATTCCTGATGTATTATATGGTTGTCGAATAAGTGTTGATGATATATTTGTTGGTTGCTGTTGTTGTTGTGATGTTGACATACGTGGATATACAGGTCGAGATGTATTCATCATTTGTTGTGGAGTATAAATAGTTGAATGTTGTTGTATACCATTTGATATAACATTTGTTGGACGAACAATAGTTGATGTTGGCATTGTTGGTATACGTTGTAAATTTGGTGTTTGATATGATGATAATTGTGGTCGAGTTTGTTGAATATAATTAACTCGTTGTTGTTGTTGTTGTGTTTGTTGATATAAATTTGGTTGTTGATTTGTTGATGTAGATGTTTGTTGTTGTTGTTGAGTATTATCAATAGGATCATTAAAATCATTTGTCATATCGAATAAATCTTGTGTATTATTTGTATCGGGTGTATCAAATTGTGGCATCATTTTATAATCAAATTCTATTATACAATAAAAAAACAGAAAAAAGAAAAATATGTTTTTTTTTTGTTTTTTGACTTTAAAAATTTAATTTCTTTTTTTTTTTATAAACCTGATTCGTTTGAATTTGTACCCGAACGAAATTTTTTTGTTGGTGGTTGTTGTGGTCCAAGAAAGTCAGCCATTATCCATTATTATACAAAACAAAAAAATTTAAATAATAAAACTAATACCAATCATCTATAATAGATTAAATTTTTTTTGTTTCTAATCTACACCCATTTATTGTAAATATTTGTTACGGATACTTCTATACATATGCCCGAACTATAGAGCATACATAACATTCAGCACAAAAGCGGAAGTACTAGCGACAGCTGGTGGACATACGATCATTTTATATATATGATTGGTGAAAGGTTTTATTGTAATGCATTAATGTTTTATATAAAACATTTTTGAAAAGGATAAAAATATTTTACAGATTGGTTGAATTATTTACCTGTAAAAGTTTCTTGTTTGTTTCTTTTTTTTGTTTTTACTTTTTTTACGTGTTGTTACATTTCAAATAGACAGCTGATGAATATTTGAAAATGATGAATAAGTTATATAATGTGAACAAAAAAAAAAAAGTAAAATGAAAGAAATAAAGAAAGTTATACACGACTATTTATACGATAAAATAATACTTAGGAAGAATGAATCATTTGTCGACTCGAAAAATATATATATATGTGTTGTATGGAAAGAAAATATTTCGTAATATAAAGAACGGAGAAAAAAAGGTTTAGACGATAGAAAATTATGTCTAGTAGTGATTGGAAAATATTCTACTTTTTATTATTAAGAAATATTGAAAATTACAAATTAGTTTGAATTTCAAAAAAAAAAAAATGTTTTTGACACAGAAATTATCTATTTGGAATAATAATGCATTGGATCGAGACATTTCTTGAATATTTTTTTTTTAGAGTCTTCAATAAGTTATAAAACTGAAAAACAAAAACTAAATTTCTTTTCAGACTAAAATTTATGAGTTGAAAAGTACCGAAAAGGAAAATGTTTTTATTTTCATTAATAACACAGATTAATTATTTTGATATTTTTGTCAGGTTGATAAATACTAATGGGTGGGAGCGAAGGGATAATGAATAGCTTCGATGCTGTTTCTATAGAGATGTTTTCTTATATGATAATAAAACAAGCTTATTTTAAAAAAGAGCCACGAGAGTCGGTAGCTCTAAATACGAGCTTTCAAACAAACAAAAAAGTTATTGGCTACAATGAAGCTCCTTCGAGGATTCTCGGAGATACAATTGAAAACCTATAAAACGAAAAAGATTTTTAGTTTTTTTCAAAAATGGTTTATTTTTCGAATGCGAAATGACAAAAATCTTCAAAAATTTTTTGGGAAAAACGAAGTGCTGAGTAAAAATTTTTATCGTTTATGAGAAATTAAATCACGAACTATCTTTTCCTACATTCATCTTAGTTTCCATCATTCTGACGAAAAGTGATTTTTTTTTAGGGGATTTAAGACTTCGGATAAGGGAAATTGTTTTTAAGTGTTACTGTTTCATTTTTCCGATCATTAATACTGCAAAAATCTGAAATTTCTATACAACAATTTTGAGAAAAACGCAAAAGAAGTTTTTTTTTATATAGTCTTTCTATTATTATTTAAAGTGAAATTGAAGCATAAATATACAACATGTCAATCGGATGAACACTTGCCTATGTACATTAAATTATCCTTGTACGAGAATACATCACTATCTACCATTATCTTTATATTTGTTATACCATTCACCAACATCATAAGAACACAGAAATTAATTTTTTTAATTAGTTTTTTATCTTACAGTTTTTTTTTAAAGGCTGATAATGATGAGAGAAGATCCACAGGCATATCCTCGTGTCATTGTAAACCTCAGAGGTGTGCCTTTAACCAAAATCTTCGAGAATCAAAAAACTATTTTTATAAATTTGCATACTAGGCAAATCAAGCAACGTATTCATTTTTTGATGAAAATAGAGTTTTCTGAGTAGGGAAAGGGGGACTTAAACAGTCATATCAAAGATGTGATATGTATTTTAATTGAACTTTTTATTCATTCTGATATTATTCAAAGAAAAGAATCATGGTGTTTTTAGGAACTTCTTAAAATGTCCTTAAGTTTTCAATTATATTTAAATCTAGTGAAACATTATCACATGAGAATTATGTTGAAGTTATTCTTTCTTATGCATAATCATTGGTATGGTCTGAAGAGAAGTTCATGCATAAACAGCTAGATTAATACTGTCACTACTTCACACTTATCAAAATCTTTGTAAATTATGACGAATGATTAAGAAAATAATATTCTACAAATCCAAATATTCTAATAAGAACTGCCGAATTGGCAGGCCGAGCCAAAGTTATTGGTCTGATTCTTACGTTTTAGAAATCGAAAGTACTTTGACAAATTCCTTCGAATCCAACAACAAATGCTTGAACCAAACATCAGTTTAGTATTGTAGGACTTACATCGATTGACGGGAGCATTTATTTAGAATCAAAATAATCGGATGGTAAATTTTGCGTTCGTATTACTGCGAAAATTGATTGTCAAATGTAAATGTCCTTGTCTGGTATTATAAGTATCGTTTATTTGCATTTTTTCGATTTTACGAAACAGAACTAATATGATCAAAAACATTGTGTTAATTCGAGTGTTTCCTGTATGAAAAACTTTTATATTGTCGTTTCTCTTCAATTTACTATTGGTGTGCAAGAATTTATTCTTATTGTTATCTTATCTTTATAGAAATAAATTAAATGAACAACTGATACTAGAATGATACATTAACGCCGAGTTCTAGAATTGAACGTATTGGTAAAATGAGAAGTATCAATCGGTCTGCAGGCATTCCGAATCAGGCTAGAAAAAAGTGGCTTGCTAACAGTTCTGATTCTAATAGATGACAAACTCTTGTATTTTTTATTTTGAAAATTAATTTACTAGAATAATGTATCACATTAGTACAATAATAACTTATCTAAGCAAACTTTTGCAAAGATTAATTAACAAAAGTTGAGAATGTTTATAAAGATCTTCTTTATCTTACTACAGTACTTATCAATAATAATTCAAAAATATTTCATAGGAAACGATCTTGACAATAATTATAAGATATCGTTCAAATAATATATAAATGTAGAAAACTGTTCAAACTATAGTATGACTTATGAAAACACTCCTTCATCACACACAATATTGAATTATATAGTTCGAAATACTTCATATATTACAAACAATTGATCATGATCGTTGATATCTTTCTTAATTTTATTTTGAATTATTTGATTATATAAACTATTTATGATAGTTTTTGATAGGTTAACTATAGTGTTAAATTAAAGCGCAATTAAGAGTTAAGTGTGGTTTACACAATCTTATAGATTTAGATTTATTTTAGCTACATAAATCCTAATAGAGCCACTATCTGAACATACACTTTAAATTCTTTCTTCATTATTCTATGAAAACTTTGTTATTTTTTTTAATCAATCTAATTCTGATAATTAAAATATTAGCATTATAATCTTTGATAATGAGTATTGAACAAATCGCTGATTCTAAAGTAGTGTATATTCTCCTTTAAATAATCATTCAATATGATTAAATACAAATTATCGATTACAAAATTGAATTTACAATGTTCGTTTTCAAAATCAGAATTATTTTAGTACTTAAATTCAACTTGCAAAATACAGTTATTTAGTAATCTAGCGTATGGATCAGATATTTAATCATAATTTTTCAATGTATATGAAATAAATGATACTTCTCACATAGATGTCTCAAAAGCAAGGTAATCACTTGTAATTACTTTTCTTATATTTTTTTATTTGTATAAATATAAGTCATAATTTAAGTTTAGACTTCATCTAATCTCAGCTCGAATGAAGGATTCAATTTAAAAGTAAATTGTTACTATTAGTTTTAAAATCGATATTGAATTTTGACTGAACTTTTCGCTTAATATGAGTTTCGGACTGTTTAATTTCGAAGCCATCGTCTATTTGTATTCGAAGAAACTGAAAGTTGATCAGTTAACAGTACTTAAAAGATGAAAGCAAGATGCATTTCAACAATTTTTCAATAAGGTTTTTTTTGTATAAAATGATTTTTTTTTTACTTTTAACAATTTGTTGATAGAGATTTCAACTAGATTTCTAGCTATTATATGCAAATGTGAAAGGTGCTTTCCATCTTGAAGAAAATCTTAGCATAAATTAATACATTTGACTACAACAACAACAATATAGCGAAGTATTTTTATGTATTATAGGATACATTTATTGTTAACATTAACTGTGCACATGTATAGAATGAGAGTAACAAAAAGCTAGGAAGAAGATCAGTTCAGAATATATTGTTAAGAATAACAATCATTAACTAAAATTCTTAACGGCAACACGAAGTATTATGCAAATAGTCTGCGAGAAAGTTTGCCAAAAAAGTAATGTGACGATTCCTGACTGAAACGGCTGCCCTTATGCTACCTGTTTGTAGTTCAACTGACCTCTTGATTATCAGCTGACGCAGTCTGCATTTCTCTGTTTTTATATGTGATCACCATGTAAAAAACATTTTTGTAAATCAACAAAGTACAACTAGCGACATGAACTAGTAGAGTTAAATGTCATGAAGATAGAAAAATTGCTACCTCCCTCAGCTTATCGTCACGTACCTGTTCTCCTCAGAAAATGATTTGCTTTCCAACTGAAAGACAATACATGTAGCTAAGTTGCTAATAAAAAAGCTGACCTTGGGCCGCACACAATTAAATTAACTGTGACATACATGGAATTTCATCAAATCCATTCCAACGAAAAGAATCGCGACATATAAAATTCGAGCACAGAGCATAGACAACACGCAGAATGATTCATCTTTGTACATTATATATCTACCTCATTCATCAAAAAAAGAAAAAAAAATTAGCGTTATAATATGAATTAAAGAAATATTGGGTAGCTCAAGAATCGTTTTCCTTGAGCAAAAAGTTTGAATGTCGCCGCTATACTTCGATCGATCGTGTTGACTTTTTTTTTTACCATTGATAAAGCAACTTTTCGTGTCTATATTCATAAGCATAATATCTTAAAAATAAATACCACTATGAAGTATTAAACAGGAACTATATATACTCCTTTATCGGTGATAAAACAATTACTGTAACTCATTGAATAGTACTGGTGAAATTTAATTTTGAGTTCGTTAAAGATTAAACCGTACATGATATCGTATATTTATGATGTTCTCTCTTCATACAACCATCTCGGACAAAACCCGAATATATAACTGTTTACTTGATTTTATAACAAGAAAGAATTATTTTTAGTTCCCTTAACATTTCCACTTTGATAATGAGCCGATATCCTTATTAGCCGTAGTCCGCTCGATAAAATGCACCAGACAATGATTGAGATGGTATAGATCACTTTCGCTTATTTTATTTTAATGTTCACAATACCTATCAAAGGTTGATAATAAATGAACTGTTAGTGTTGACAATTGATATACCATAGCCTTCATTATTAACAACCTACAGTTGTTTTCATTGAGGTGAACATGACAAAGATAAAGAAGAAAAGACAATAGCATTATCTAAAGAAAATTGAAATGAAGCGTACTGCTTGATAATATACTTAAATATTGAAAATTGTTTTCATCAATTCGAGCGTATTTATTTACCATTCTGAATAAATCTCATTTTTAATTCACTATGATTGTTTGACTTGAAATAACAAAAAGAATAAACACGTAGTAATGATTAGTAGAATGAATCGAATGCACACTAAGTAGCACGGAAAATCATTGCAAAGTGAATGAATTGGAATATACAATATTCATTCAGAATCGGCCGCCAATGAAATTGATAACAGTCGGATTGGGTACACATGTAGTGTCTTCGGACAAGCTTATATTGACCCTTATTGTAGAAATATTGATTAACATTTTCGTTAGGTATTTAGTCACCTACATCAATCATACTGCTCATATAACTAATCTATTTAACCAACTCGCAGGCTTTTTTCGAATGGTGGTGCAACTAAAACAATCTTCTTTGCGGTATAATCGGCCTCAACCGTGACTGATCAATGGATTACTCAACTCAAGTGATCGTCAGCCTATAAAATTTACCAACTAGAGAATGGCTATCTTCCCCACCACCATACTGACTGTTTTTTAAGGGATTATATATCTTTAACCATATCAATCTTGCTCACCCAAAATCTCCTACATGAGATTCTAAAAAAGCATATACATATGAATGACAACACTTAGTTATTAATGAAATGGTACGAGAAAATCGATATGTCACAGATAGATAAATGCCATTTTATCTTAACACATCGATTTTGAGAATCTCCATATTCTAGACATACAATATTGCTGATGTTCACGACAGATATGCATGTAAAAAAGCTCGTGATGAAAAAAAAAATTTTTCCTAATTATTTCGTCGTATCGAACCAGCATAATGTGTTATTGCATCACCAATTTCATTCTCTTCAAAAAGTCAGTTTTGTCAATGTCTATTTAGAGAGAAAAAAATGAGAACAGAATTTTTGAAAAAAAAAACTAATACCTGGTTAGTTTCTCGTGCCTCTACGAGGTGCTGTGCTCCTGCATTGCCAATTTTATTCCCACGAAGCTCGAGTATTGTCAATGTCTATATGAAATGATGATGAAAGTAGGCATGAAGGATTTACAAGATATTTCATAGAATGTTACCTGAATAATTTGTAGTACTCCCGCGAATTTCTGTGCTCCTGCATCAGCAATCTCATTCTCTTCAAGATTCAATGTTGTCAATGTCTATGTGAAACGACGGTGAAGATAGATATGAAAGATTTCCATGACATTTGAAACAGTGTTACCTGATTATTTTTTAATGCATCAGCAAGATACCCTGCTCCTACATCGCCAATGTTATTTGCCTGAAGATCCAGTATTGTCAATGTCTATGTAAAATGACATTGAAAATAGATTTGAAGGATTAGAATGACATTTAAAAGAATGTTACCTGATTATTTTTTAATGCATCAGCAAGATACTCTGCTCCTGTATCGCTAATTTTATTTCCTGAAAGATACAATGCCGTCAATGCCTTTATAAAATGACGACGAAGATAGATATGAAGGATTATTATGACATTAAAAAAATTATTACTTTATTATTTTTTAATACGTCAGCAAGGTACTTTGCTCCTGCATTGCCAATTTGATCGGATGAGAGATGTAGTGTCGTTAATGTCTATGTAAAATAACAGTCAAGACAAATAATGTAGGATTTCATAGAATATTACCTGATTATTTCGTAGTGCTTCTGCAAGATGCTGCACTCCTGCATCGGTAATTCCACAAAGCAAAAGATTCAATGTTGTCAGTATCTATGTCAAATGATGATGAAGAAGATAGATATAACGGATTTGCAAGACATTTGAAAGAGTATTACTTGATTATTTTTTAATGCATCAGCGAGATACTTTGCCCCTGTATCACCAATTTTATTTCCTGGAAGATACAGTGTTGTCAATGTCTTTATGAGATGAAGGTGAAAATAGATATGATAGATTCGAATAAAATTTAAAAGAATGCTACCTGATTCTTTTTTAATGCATCAGCAAGGTAGCCTGCTCCAGCATCGCGAAATTTATTTATTCTAAGATTCAGTGTTCTCAATGTCTATGTGAATTGATGACGAAGATAGATATGGTGAATTAGCATGATATTTGAAAGAATGTTACTTGATTATTTTGTAGTGCGTCTGCAAGATTTTGTATTCCTGCATCGGTAATCTTATTTCCAGAGAGATCCAATGTTGTTAATGTCTATGTGAAATGAGGGCGAAGATAGAAATGAAATATTTTCATGGCATTTGAAAGAATGTTACCTGATTATTTCGTAGTGCTTCTGCGAGATACTGTGCTCCTGGAGGACCGATGTTATTAATGGAAAGATCTAGCTTTTGTAACGTCTATGCGAGATAATAATAGATTTCTAGATGGTAAAGATGGCTGAAGAAGAAAATAGTTCTACTTGATTTGTTTGTAGTGTTGCAGCAAATTCTCGGGCGTGATTTGGACTAATTTGTGCCAACAAATAATTTAGTTGGTGATGTTCCTAGAGATTGCTATTAGTTTTTATAGTAAGAACATTATTTATTGTTACCTGACTTCTGCGTATCGCTTCAGCCAAGAATTGAGCTCCTATGTCTCCAATAGTATTGTTAGAAAGTTGCAAGTTTGTCAGTATCTATTGAAGAGATATAACAAAAATTTGCAGAACTTCTCCTGGAATCAAATTGTATGTTACTCGATTGTCACGTAGAGCTTTCGCTAGATGTCGAGCCGCTTTGTGTCCGATAAGATTGTCGGTGAGATTCAATGCTATTAATGTCTATGGGAACAGATCGTTCAGATTGAATGTGTTAGAAATGGTGAAGATAGAAATCATTTACTTTGTTATCTTGTAGAATTCCAGCTATATGTTGTGCTCCTTCGTCACCAATTTGTTTCCCAGTAAGATCTAGTGTCGTGAGAGTCTATATGAACAAGAAATAAGCTTTGACTATGGCATGTTTATCAATAGTAAATTAAAAACGGATCGTTGATCTTTAGACATATGATGCATCCATATGTCTAACAAGGTTTGATTGTTTAGTGGCTCAAATCTCGTAGCAGTACACATTATCTCTTGATGGTAGAGATTAGCAAGTATTCTTCATTAACTGTTTCGTCAAGGAATATTATTAAGAGAATTATGGTATTTATGATCGTTTTAATCATATGAGATATGAGAAGGAAAAGATACCAGAATTCTTAAGTAATCGAAAGAGTTATTTTCTGAACAGGGTCAGAGTGAATTAATTTATCGTCAAATGAATGAAATACAAAAAAAAAGGATAGCAAGATGTTACCTAGATAACTGCTTCATCTCATGACTTCGTGAAATGATATTCTTTATCTTTGATATTATCTTATATCATTTCATATTAACATACGATGCCACTCACCTGATCATGAATATATCTTCCAAGATCGGGTAAATGATTATTGCAAAATTCGCACGTAATTGTGGCCATCGAAGGATTTATGTTGGACAAAGGCTGGTCTACAAATATGTCAATTCTTGGAAGTGCATTTGATTCACGGAAAGACGCGGTCTGTCTTTGTGGTTGCCTATGACTTTCGATTGTATTTTGTACAACAACCGCCTACAAAAAGAAACATAGAAGACATTTTTGATGACACATGTTCGTCAGATAATTGGACATAATTTTCATATCCTATTTATAGACTGTAGACGATAGAATGATTTATATTCTAAAGAAAATATTCTTGTCAATTGAGAGAAAGAGCAGCAGAAATATAGAAATTGACCTTCAAAGCAGCAATGGTACTTCCATATTTTTATTATAGATTTACTCAAGCTATTCTCTCGCAAACTAGATTTACATCAGAATATTATATAAATAGTAGATGATGTCTGCGTGAGATTCATTGTTGAAACTTTTTGCTTTTTTTCAAGACATTCAAAAAATCTATCATATGATGTCTTCTACGGGTATCTTCAGAAACTCAATTAAGTATCAGCATAGGAGAGATTGGGGGTATAGGAATCATGATAGATAAGAAATCCTGAAAAAAAACATCTAATCGAACATTCAAGATGACGAACTATTTTTGAAATATCTTGTTTTTAGTATCTTAACTCTGATCATTTAATAAAAAAACAACTAATTTCTATTTATGGTACCTTTTTATTTTGCATGTCGTTGTTTTGAATATCATTAGAACTAGATATTGATAATAAATGTTCATAAATAAAATAAATAAGATTAAAACATTCTGAGAGCATACCTAGCTGCTGCCCATCGTTTTTGTAATTCTAACAATGATTGTTTCAACATTTTAAATGTTGGACGAGCTTCTGATTGTCGATGCCAACAACGAACAATTATATTCCATAATGTTTCATCACAATTTTCAGGTCGATTTAAGATTTCTCCTTTGAGTTTATATCGACGAACTTCATTATCATCTTCAATTGATGCATAAGGTAATTGTCCTTGTGAACAAGCTTCCCACATTAGAATGCCCATTGAATACACATCTGATTTTTCAGAATAATTTGATAGACCTGAATTTTGAAGAATTTCAGGTGCAGCATATCTCAAAGGAACGACGACAAGTGTTGTCGCTGCTGTACTACCAACAACAGAATATAATGTGCTAGCACGTGTTAAACCGAAATCAGTTAATTTGACTAAGTTCTGTTGAGGATCAACATCATTGAATCGAAAAACAAGTACATTACGACAAGCTAGATCACCATGTACAATACCATAATCAGCAAGATAGACCATTGCATCAATAATTTGTAAAAATATTTCTAATAAAACTGATTGTGATGGTCGAAATTCATTTTCTCTTAAAAGTTCTGCAAGATCACCTTCACTTGCATATTCTTGTACAAGCATAAGAGAATTAGCATCATTTTCAACCATACCATATGTATGTACAATATGAGGATGACAACCAAGTTGAACATAATATGATGCTTCTCGACTTGCTTTAGCTCCGTCGATTTTGAGTAGAACAACAGCAGGACCAGGTTTTGATATCCATTCAGCTCTATAAATAGCTTTACCAGGTGCTTGAAAGATTGCTCGTCTTTCTGCTTTTTTTATATCAACACCAAATTTGAATAAAAAATGTTTTTGTGATGATGATGATTTGAATTCATCAATTAATTGTTTAACGGTATGATTTGGTCGTAATGATTCGATAGTCATTGGTTCACGTGTTATTGGACTTGTACCATTTTTTTTAAGCCATGTTATAATTGCATCTCGTTCATATGTATGACCATCTTGACCAGTAACTGGTTCACGAAATAATTCACATGTGATAGGACATTTCAACGTATCCGTATTTGGAATGATAAACATTTTTCGTTGTTTTTGTCTTTAATGATATTTACCTATCTATAAGAAAAATAAATTACAACCTAATAAATAACAAAAACCATTACGTTATTCATTCACCAATTGTGGTTTGTAAGTGAAAACAAACGAGAAAAACAGGATAATAACGTTGATTGTAGGGACATCACTGCGTGACATGCCTTTTTTTTTCATTTTATTTCGGTGAAAAACGGGATGTTTTTTTCGTTAAGAAAAGGAAGAAAAAAAAAGAATGGTTTTGCTTCGTGCAACACATGACTGTATTTCTGTATCATAACAATATCTTTGACCTTAAATATTTTTTGAAGGATGACGACCAAAAATGGCAAAAAACATCTTGATGATTCATAAGTGTTAGAATATTTTTTACTTCAGTTTTTTACCTTATGTAAGCTCGTAAACATAAAATTTTTATTTGTTTCAAGACGAATGAGAAATCTTGTTTGATAAAACATCATTGTTCTAATATTTCAGCGAATCCCATGTTTTAAATATAAGGTTCAATCTCTAAAAGGTAATAATTAAAATGACTTCTTATTAGCTTCAGCGTGAAATTTTTAAATGCTAGCACTTTATTTAACGTCTCAAAAGTTAAATTTATAGAAATCATAATTAGAAAAACTTTAATATTTATTAACGCTCTGATTTGATCGAACACGATCTCATATCCAGAGATTTTTCATGCTGTGAATCAGAAGAGAAGGAGTTTGTATATGATAAATGTCATGCTGAGATACTAGCCACTTAATTTTAAAACAACTCATACTTAAGGCACCGCCTCTCTCGAAAAAGACACTTTTCGTCAAAATCAATGAAATTAAGATAAATGCAGGAAAAGGTAGTGCGTCAACTGATCTCTCATAAACAACGAAAATTTTTACTAGGCACGCCCTTTTTCCAAAAACTTTTGAAGATTTCTATCACCCCCTATTCGAAAAATAAGTTGTTCTTGAAAAAAACAAAAAATCTTTTCCGTTTTTTCTCATTTTATAGGTTTTTGACCGTATTTTCAAGATTTTTTGAAGGAGTCTCATTGCAGCCATTAATATCTTTCTTGTTTGAAGGCTTGTGCCTACGGGTAGTCTCTTTCGAAGCCCTCTTTTAAAAAAGCCCTTCATTTTCATATAAGAAAATACCTCTATAAAATCAGAGCCATTTTTACGGGTTTTTTGACTCATTAAACTTGTCATTCCGTTTTTTTCTTAAAAAGTAAGAATTTAAAAAAAAAAGGGTCACCAGAGTTGCTAGGCCTAGAGACAAGCAATCAAACAAAAAAATGTTAATGTATAAAATGAAGGCCCACAGAAATTTTGGAGATACCCAACAGCTATTTTTGACCCTTGTTTAGTGAATATCTCTGTCAAATACCATGATGTAGGGCTGAAAATTTTATCATAGTCATCGCTCACCAGCTTCAACATATCTTGAAAGTTTCATGCAATTCGGATGTTCCTGGACTGAGATCGACTCTTTAGGGAGACCTTAAGTGATTTAATGATAGACGGTAGGTGAATTTCATTCGACTTTGATCTTTTCACTAGGAAAAAGATATTATACGAAAATGAACAGCTTTCATAATGTTTGATCACAAGTTTTCCTGCTCGAGATATCCAAGTCTGTAATTGGCTTTTCGAAAATACGTACTTTATTACTGGATCAAAAAATCTCTAGTAGGTATGTACTTTCAATCATCACCGTTCATATCAGTTTAGTCAATGAATAAATGAGAAACTTATGGTGACGGCCAATTTCTCTATAATTCAGATATCTTTCAGCTAAGAAAAGTCAAAGGGACTAATCTACCAGTGAATATCGTAGGTTCTCATACATTCATCATCAGTCTCATCTTTTCACCTCTAGAATCAACTGATAAATAAAAAGATTGAACTTAATTAAGTGAAATCAGCAAAAACTAGTCCATTCCTAGTTGTTGATCCAAGATAATAATTGCTAAAAATTGAGACTTAACACAACAAGCAACTATGTACTAGAAACACTTCGATGTTTCAGTCGTTTTTATTAAAATTTTGATTCATTCAAAATATAATTGAGTTGAAGTATTAACATTTGACGAAATAAAAAGCTTGTTGTTTTCTTTTCATTTCTGAATAAAGATCTTTAATGTTCAGCCATAAAGCATCAGCATATAACAGTTTTTTGTATAACTTTTATGTCGGACGACTATATGATTAGTATTATAATGATGATAGTATAATGTTAGTCTACTAACACTAATCCTAGAGATGTGATATCGAGCATAATCATTCTATAATAGTGAAATCGGAAACATATTAATGAAACACAGTGCTAACAGATCTTTTTTCCATTATTAAATACTTGTACACTAGTAGATGTTAGTTATATGACAAGAACAATCTTGACTGTGCTCTTCAAATGCTTCTTGGTGGCTTAATCGTCAAATTGACTGTTGTGTGTGTGTGTTCAACAATTTTACTGTTTTTAATTATTCATTGATAAACTGTTGCATCCATAGTAATGGTGTCGTAAACAAATGAAAAACGGCGTATTCATTGTATGAACTCTTACCATACTTTGATGTAATCGATCATCCCATTTTACATGGTGTGTTTTCACACTCAAGCAGACATTGTTTTGTTAGTTATTTTCATCGAATTGGAGAACGAAAGAACGTGTCAATGTAGTCATACGATTTTTCTAAGTCTTATCTTATTAAACACTGTTTATGATGCCATTGTCTCGAATCTTGTCAGTAACTTTTTATTCATATTTCATTTCTATTTTGGTACAAAACTTTGAAATTTGAAACAGTTATTCAACTAAAATATAATTAGGACTGAAATGTCGTAGAATTTTCAATTTAACAAACATGCAAAGCATTTATTATTCATTGAAGTCATTTGAAATATTCTTATAATGAAAAACAGGATATAAATGAATAACACTATTCATTCGAACCAAAACAATCGATAGATAAGAGGAAATATATTGAAGTTGTTGATAAACAAAGATCAATTTTATTTTTTCACAAATTCGAAAAAATAAATCATAATTTTTCATCACTTCTTTATGAGTTTATTTGACATAATTCAAATAATATAGTACGTTATAATGATTGATCATATGAACGTCATATGAGTTTATGAAGAAAAAATAAAGAATATTGATAATATAAAACAAAGATTTTTGTTTAACTCAAATATCATGTACTCTTACATGATAAAGATTTTGTTTTTCTTACTAAGTACTGATAAGTCTGACTCGATTACTATTTATGGCAGGAACCATTGAGAGACGAACTCAAACATATAATTCATCTATGCAAATATCTCATATTTTGCAAAATAGTTTCAAACTTTTATTTTGATTTGTGAAATGTTAAAAACTTTGATGATTTTCCATCAGACTCGTTAAAACCTTTAGAATAGTAATTCCTAGAACACACAAAAAATTAATAATTTAGATTTGTTTTTTTTTGAAAACATACGTCAGTTTTCTATTTCAGTCTTTCTCGAGATTGGAACATTCGGAATAAAATTCAGTTTTTTCTAAAATACTAAAATTATTGTGGATACTTTGTCTATGTAAGAATTAATAAATACTCAATTTCTCTTTATCTATCAATGATACAGTTAAATAATTCAAATATTTTTTCTGTGGAATTGACCGTTAGACAATATCAACGATTATTTACCAGTGTTTGTATAACATGAATATCAAAATACTACTACTCATATTCAGATATCATTTTGATATTATTGTCTTCCTAACTTCATTATTCTAGAAAATAAATCGTAAAACATAATGTCAAATATTTCTATTATTCTTGTTATTCTAGTGAAGAGTCTTAAACATAGTATTTTCTTTATATTTATTTCAAAAAACTATTTTCTTAATACGGAAATGTCAAACGAGTAAGATGATAATTGTTCATTAGTTTTCGAATATATTTTTCATTTATGTGATGAGAAAACTCTCATTAAAATAAAAATATTGAACACATTCGACTATGAACTCATCTGAGTTGTGAATCTATTGAGTCCATTCATGGTATTATCGCTAAGCCTAAGTCTACAAATTGAGCTGCTGATGTTGCATCACAAGAGCAAAAAATTGATAGCTAAGTTAAAATATTTCTTCTACGCATAAATTAATTTTTCGAAAATCTTTCGTCTAGTTATTTATCTATTTTTGTTATTAGTATATTTCATAGAATTATTTTTCTTTTTTTTGCCATATAAAAAATATTCAATGCTTAAAATCTGGCTGCACATGATACTTATAGTCTTATTTATCCAATGATAGTTCGAAAAAGATTTCAGTTCAACACATCGTTTTAATATTAGTTTTTCTATTAATCATATTCATATTTATAGTTGCCATATGCTCCTGCTCAACATCTTTACGTCACTGTTGATACATCACAAACCGATTATTCTATTAATTCGTGAAATATATGTCTACATTAAGAAAAAAAAACAATTAACACTAATTCTATCATCTTGTATCCTCTTAGTCTTTCCATATCTTACTTTGTTCTTTTCATTTATGAAGTTGTTATATCTTTATGTTCATATTTTCTTGTATTTCCTTTATTTTTTGGTCTCTTGTTATATGTCCATGAACAGATGATACCGTTCACTAGCAAAGGATGGAGATGTTAGGTACAGGTGCTATCTGCAATGACTACTACTTTCCTTCTTTCTTTTATCTCTCCATTAGTAATTAGACCTACTTATGTATTGTTTACGTTATGTGTGACAACTTGTTAGTATTGTTTGTTATTGTTGATATAAAGTAGTATTTGAACAGAAAGATAGTCAAAAATCAAGACAAGAAGTTTTCTTAGTCACAACAGACTAACAATGCTGTTTAAAATGCAAAAAAGATATATTTTCTGTCAATGTTAGAAAGTGTTATGAGTTCTATCTCCAAAAAAACAAAAAAAAAAACAAAAAACAGTGCAAATCTATATATGACTTGAGACTGTTAAAATATTGTCATCCTCGAAATAGATTTTTTGCGGTAAAATGATCTAATCTATTGTTAAGATGAGCCCAATTTTAATGACTTTTCAAAAACTAAATGAACAAATTATATCAATAGGAACAAGTTTGATGTCTCATACAATTTACAAAAGTAAATAAATCAAAAATGGTAAAAAGAATATTTTATTATGAATAACACCATTTTCTAAATATTCTTTTAGGGTTAGATTGGATCAGATTAGAGATAGTTGCTTACAGTTCGAATAAACTCATGATGAAAATATCTCATAATGATCTTTGATCATTATACAATGAAATCTTTTTTGTTATATATAAATTAGATTTGTTGAGATTATTTTTAGATATATATTCCTTTGCAAAATCATAGTACAAAAATTTATTAAAAAAATGCAATATCAAAAAATCAGTTTCATGTATTTAAGTAAGAAATCAAAGTGTATCAAATTATTTCAATCCAGTAGTCGAAATAAAAGCTAGAATATGAGATGGTTCTGTTATATCACAGAAACACATATCTTCATCATGTAAATTTTTTCTTACATATATATGGGCAAAATTACATCATTTAATGATAGTGGAAGTTTTGGTAAAACAATACCATCATCACGATACAGACTTGATCTTAACACGTCGAAAATAGTTATTGATTCAACAGATCCCATCTTTTGTCGCTAAATACAGAAATATGGTAATAAAAAATAAAATATCTATCTATATAATTAGGGATTATTTAATTATAAATTTGAGTAATTGGTTTATTTAAATCATTTTGAATTTCTTGATGCATTTCTTTAACAATTTGAATAACAGATAATGATCGTTGAACATTATCATGATTGTGAACTTCTCGAACGACTTCAAATTTTACTTTCAACCATTGTCAAAGAATAAGAATATCGATGATTAATATATACTTATCGAAATGTGCCATTTTTATTATTATTTTTTTCGCAAATAATAAAAGTTTTATTGAAAGAAAATCGTTTTGAAACTTTCTTTAGCGAATGAGTAAAAGAATACATCGTTGTTGAATATATCTCTTGAAAAGTTTTCTTTTTTGTTTTTAATTTTAAAAAAAATTCAACAAAAAAAGCGCTAGAAAACATGATAAATTTTTTACAATAGTAAAAAAGAAAAGGATTTTATGATTGATATAAATTATGATATATCAATTATTTGTCAAGTGAAGCAAGTATTATTTATACTACATTTTCATGATATATCTATTTCTGTAAGCACTTACGAATGTTACAATAAAAGAGAACATCAATCAAAAACTATCTATTAATATGAGACAAAAATAAAAGATCAATTGATAACATTTAATTATTTTTTTCTTTAATTATCTTCTTCATTTTTCATTATTCTATGTGCTCTTTTTTTGATCGAAATATTTAAAAATGTTGATGTGTTTCTGAGATTATTTGCATGCATATTCCTCAAATGTGATATTAAATTGATTTAAAAAATCAATCATAAATTTATTTTATATTTATCTAAATCTTTATTTTGAAGAATATCATCCTTAGTAAATGATACTTACAGTTTGCCATGTTTTTTTTTCTGTTTTTCAATTAAATTAGTACTCATTTGACAATTTTTCATGAATATAAAAATTTTCTTAATATTTTCTACATTAATACCAAGACACTAGAGGTAAATAATGAAATCACAAAGTAACTGGTAATTTCAATACTAATAAAATATAATATTTTAATCGCAAAATTTGTGCAAGTCGTTTGCTTATTATTTTTCAATATTGATAGGACAATATCTTCTTGATGTCTGCATGAAATATTGAACCCATCAAATGGACATACTGAAGATAATAAATTTGAAAAACAATTATAATTACTAAAAACATTCTGTCTACTATTATTGTTTGTATTAGAATAATTATTAATAAATTCTGCATTTTGTTATGTTATTGATATTTGTTGAGCAACAGAAGGAACAATATTATTTTCTCGTAATGGTATAATAATAATTAATGGAAAACCATATAGAAGTATTTTGGTATCAATATAAAATTTCATCAATTCAACAGCTGTTTGAGCTATTTCAGGTGAAATAGTTATGTATTCAACTATATCTAAGTATCTTAATTGTAGTTCAGCCTATTAAAACTGAAAAAGTAAAGAAATGTTCATTTGATTTTCTTACTTACAGAACATAAATACAAGTCTGATGAAGTATATGCAATAAACCACAAATACGATATGAATGATTATATGATTTAGAAAAATAACGTACAAATAGTATCATCATGTCTTTGAAATACTATCACAATATTATTATACTCATCATGTGTACGTATTAAAATATCATTTGTTGCTTGAGAAATTTTTAATGTTAATGGTTCATCATGATGCATAAAATATATGAAATACATAATATGAGTAAGACTCAGATAATTACATGAATCAGTATTGTATTCCATAGCTACTTGATCCATTTTACGCTTAGTATGTTTGTGAACATCTTCTGGCGACATACATGCAGAAAATATAAACATTTGAATAAATAAATTATAAGAAAATTAGAAAATATTATTTGCCATAAATTTTACCATCCAAATAAACCATCTAACCTTAGTTGTGAATTTTCTTCATATAAAATATTCATAATGGTATCGAGCTGTGCATCTGTAACAACACACAATCATAAATTTTCACATATAACATTACCTTTCACTAGTTATCGAAAATAACATTTAGGGACATCCAACAAATATATTTAAAACAAATCTATAATATATATCTTTATCTACTCGATAATGACTAAAAACATGATACAAAGGTATTATATTCATCGAAGGTTCTAAAATACAACAGTAGAAAGAAAAAAAGTTCTATTTCTTCTTTAAATAGTTCGTAGCTAAAAAGGTAAGCAGATGCATCGATTAGTGATGTCGGTTACGAGTATCTTTTAAATTTTCATAAAATCATCGGCTCGAAATTGTTTCGTAAATTTCTTAAAAGTATTAAGCTTAAGAAATTTTAACATAGAAAAGAAAGAAAACCTATTTATATGAAACCAAATGGTAGTATTTCCAAAGACAAATTCAGAATATCGAAAATTTAAAAAAATAAAATATCCATTTTTGTGTCATCTTGTCAACAGAAATCTACAGTAACTATTTTGGACAATGCGAATGATATGTTTCAAAAATTTTGTAACCATCATCGGTGGCGAATCGATCGATCCGCTTACCCTTCTATATGTATCTAACAAAGACTCAACGTAAAATACCTCTATATAATAAATTATATAATTAATAATCATATTGAATAATGGATCTTTTTCTTTCTAGCTCATGTAACAAGTTTTCGACTGTGACCGAACCACTAATGCAACTATGCTCAATCATAATTTGTAGATACTATTCAATTTCTCTGTTTACTCATTCAATCAAATCAATTGCTGTTGACTCATTAGAATCTATACATATAAAAAGAAAATATTTTAAATTATTCAAATTAATTTCATATTTGGTAATACTGGCATATCAAACAATAATACTAAAAAAAATTAACGGAATATTCTAATCCAAATCTAAATTCAAAACTGTTCGCGAATATCAGTAAGCTACATCCGAT
The DNA here is from genome assembly GCA_905250125.1 of Rotaria sordida. Lineage (NCBI taxonomy): Eukaryota > Metazoa > Rotifera > Eurotatoria > Philodinida > Philodinidae > Rotaria > Rotaria sordida. The sequence goes on along the minus strand of CAJNOL010001200.1, from coordinate 1,781 downwards.
AATACAACAACTATTAAATGCATAAGAGGCAGCTTTTTAAGATGATGATATTTTGAAGTATGACTATTATTTCATTGAGAAAAATATCATTATTTGCCGTAAATTTTGTGCATTCAAACATGATTGATGGGCATGTATCATTTCGTATTTTTTATTTTGAGGATAGAACTTTGGATATGTATTTTAACTATAATGTATTCTACAATGTCAACGATTAGATTTGAACTAATTTAACACCTTTCTTGCAGAAAATGTGCACTTTTGTTAATCAACATTCAAAAAACAATAAATGTCAAATATTCAAGTATGAATATGAAATGATAGAATTTATAAAGCAGATGTCAAGACAAAATTAACTCATAATCTAACAACAACAAAAAAACAAGCTATGTAAATCATATAACAGCTGTCCCATGAAAAAAACTTTTGCAAAAAACTGCGTTTGAACGCGTTCTTTTTCACTAATAACACAAATAAGACGTTTGATAACGCATCTGTCTCGATGGGTTTTTTTTAATTATAAAACAATTTTTTCTCTTCAAAAGTCCTTTTCTATCTGTGTATCCATATTACTTACTTTATCACATTTACATCATTTAGTTGCACATCTTTCAGTTACTTCTTTATCAGCAAGTATAAAGATTTTCTGAACAGTATATTGTAAACAGTACAGCAAAAGTTGCAATATAACTGACATAGTCCAGTGTTCTTTCTATGTCATACTTAAATATTTTGTGAGACTGTACTGAAGCACTTGACTATAACAATAATACTTCCACTTTTACTGTACTAATTACGATATACTATTCTCAAACTCTTTGTAATTGCTGATATAAGGGTTGTTGAGAAATGTACAATTAAATGATGTAAATGTAATAAAATAAGTAATATGGATACACCGATAGGAAAAAGCTTTTGAAGGAAAAAAAAATGAAAACCTGATCTTTTCTAATTAGATATGTTAAAGATGATTCAGGAGAAAACACTCAAGTATATTATCTTATCACTTTGCTTCAACTTCTTCGGTTTCTACTAGAACTATATAATGACAGTGTCAGAATTTTCCACTATGCTAGATCTCAGCTTAAGGACATGGGATCAAAATGAAACTTATGGAGGATAACGTTGAACCCATATGATGAGTTTATATTTTTAAAAATTGGGGATTGGAGTTTGCAAAAAAGAACATTTTCCTGAGCTATCCCTAGGTTTTTCTTTTGCTGTTAGTAATATTCTAGTTTTGAGAATTTAATAGTAAGCTACATCGAATTTTATCATCATATTTTCAAATTTTATCTAAAAATATGAACTGTTCAGAAGTTATAGTGTTTTGAAAATATGTTAAAATTTCAGTAACTTGTATCGAAATTCAGAACGCTATAACTTCTAAGCAATTCCATAGTTTTAGATGAAATTTGAAATCTGTCGATAAAATTCGATGTAGATTACTGTTATATTCTAAATAGCAGAATATTACTAACAGCAACAGAAAAACCTAGAAGTACCTCACGAAAAAAAATGTTTTTTCGCAAACTCTAATTGTAAACTTGTTTTTGATAAAAACTCGCCACTTGGGTTCAACATTATCCTCTATAAATTGCATCGTGGTCTCATGTTCTGAAGCTGAAATATAGTATACTGGAAAATCCTGGCTCCGTCACTAGAACTATAACTGGGGCTTTACAAAATCAAAAAAAATACCATTACTTTTGTATCAAAAACATGAAAGACATCATATTTCAGATTATGAAACGGCAATAAAAATTGATCTATTTCAATTT